>CANYLF012649968.1:0-14789 GCA_948193215.1 Bocquillonia castaneifolia
AAATATGTTGACGGTACCGCTCCTCCACCCCCGCAACAAATTCATGATCAACCTAATCCTGCCTACGCTATTTGGTTTAGACAGGACCAACTTGTCTTAAGTTGGATTATCGGCTCTATCTCTGAAAGTTTTGTTTCCCAGATCGTTGGCGCTTCATCAGCAAGGGCAACATGGGAGAAATTAGCTGCTACCTATGCCTCAGGATCTAAAGCGCAGGTTAGGACTATCAAGTCAAAATTCTTCAAATTGGAAAAACAAACCTCTGAATCGATCACTGATTATCTTCACTGAGCCAAACACATGTTTGATCAGCTTGCATCTCTCAAAAGTCCGATGACGGATGATGATCTTGTCCAGGTTGTGATCAATGGTTTAGGCTCCACATATCGTCCCTTTACAAGATCTCTGGAAAACAGGCTGGATGCTGTCACTTTTGATGATCTTTTTGGTTTATTATTAAGTGAAGAAGACAATTTATTACGCGATTCTCTTCCCAAGGAAGTTATACAGCCCACTGCCCTTCTCGTTCATGGCTCTCGATCCCCTGCTCCTGCCTTTTATCGTGGGTGAGGCCGTGGTCGTGGGAGGGGAGGTCGCTCCGGTTTTCCCCCTCGCTTCTCTCCTCTGCCGAGTTCTTCTGGTTCTCTCCTTGGCCCTCATCCCACTGCTGCATCCTTCTCTCCACCACCTCATCTTCAATGCCACACTTGTCTTGGCTTTAGTCATTTAGCAAAATTTTGTTCCACACCCTCAAGGGGTCGTGTCCTGCCCAACCCGAGACCCTCTTCTTCCACCAGTCCCTCTCCCATCACAAACTTTGCTTCCTCTACCTCAACCTATCCTAATCAACCTTGGATTTTAGACACCGGCGCTTCTCATCACTTGACTCCAGACATTGATAATCTGACATTACATTCTGAGTACAATGGTCCCAAAACGGTTAAATTTGGTAATGGACAAGCTTTACAAATTTCGCATATTGGTGCATCTCAATTTTCTTCCAAAACTCATTCTTTTTCTCTTTCCAATATTCTTCATGTTCCGCAATCCTGTTCTAATTTAATTTCTGTTCATGCTTTCACTAATGCTAACAATGTCTCAATTGAATTTTTTCCCCATTCTTTTGTTGTTGAGGACATCCCCACGAGACGTATCTTGCATACAGGACCAAGTAATGGTGGTTTATATCCTATTAGTCTTTAACCACATTCCTCTATCTCCTCCTCTCCTCATGCGTTGGTTGCTTCTCTCTCTGATTGGCATCTTCGACTTGGTCATGCCAATTCCCGATCTATTCGGACAGCTCTCCATCAAGCCTCTATTCCTTTTATTAATAATACTATGAGTTCGTGTCATGCTTGTTGCATTAGTAAGAGTCATAGAGTTCCTTTTCCTTTGTCAAATTACCAAGCTTCTAGTCCGTTAGAACTAGTTTGTTCTGATGTTTGGGGGCCCTCTCCTGTTGCATCCATTAATGGAGAAAGATATTACGTTTTATTTTTCGATCACTTTAGCAAATATTGTTGGGTTTACTTTATGAAAAACAAGTCTGATGTTTTTAATATTTTTATTAAATTTTGACATTTGGTTGAAAAGTTTTTTAATTGTTCGATCAAGCAGTTTCAATCTGATTGGGGCGGCGAATACCAGGCACTACAGAAATATTTATTAGATAATGGCATTACACAGCGCAGCGCCTGTTTCAAAACGCCTCAGCAAAATGGATGTGCCGAAAGGAAACATCGGCATATTGTTGAAACTGGTCTTTCCTTACTCCATCATTCCTCTGTGCCTATGAAATTTTGGACCTACGCCTTTGATACCGCTACATACATTATTAATCGCTTACCTACACCCGATCTGAAAAATTCCAATCCCTATACAGTTTTACATGGCAAACAACGTGATTATCACTTTCTTCACACTTTTGGTTGCCTCTGTTACCCTTGGCGACGTCCCTATAGTCCAAATAAATTTTCACCTCGCTCCCGTCGGTGTGCTTTCATTGGTTATAGTAAATTACATAAAGGATATTACTGTTTTGATTTAGAAAATTCTAAAGTTTATATCTCACGTGATGTTGTTTTCTTTGACCAGGAATATCCGTTTCGGTCAAGTCCGCTGAGTTCTCCTATGGTCCAAAAGTCCACCTCTCCTAGCCAACAGTCCCCTCCCGCCACTATTTTTTTACCCAGTCCCAGTAATTTTCCCTTCCCTTCTATTTCTTCCCGAGCCAACAACTTTATTCCCGCTCCAAATTCACCTTCAGGCTTACCCGCAACTCCTATCTCTCCCCTACAACCTCCCCCATCTAACACTCCATCTCCCCTCCCTCCAACTCCCCTTTCCTCTTCGCCACCTGTTTCCTCTCCATCTCATAATCCCAGCCCCATGCACTCTCATTCCCTCGGTCTCCCTTTGGTTGTTGATTTATCCCATTACCATCCTCCCCCATCCTCTAAATCTCACCCAATGATTACCCGTACAGATACCAACAGCCTCAAACCCAAGGCTTTTCTCTCGGCCCCTACTCTAATTCTGGAACCTACTTCCTTTAAGGAAGCCAATCAATCTGCTAAATGGCGTGGTGCCATGTAGGATGAACATGCCACTATGCTCTCTAATGGCACATGGGATCTTGTGCCGCCGCATCCCTCTCAAAATGTAATTGGCAGTAAATGGGTTTTTCGTGTGAAATACAATAAAGATGGCAGTGTTGATCGCTACAAGGCTCGTCTAGTCGCCAAAGGTTACCATCAACGACCCAGGATTGACTATATGGAAACTTTCAGTCCCGTCATTAAACCTTCGACTATCCGTGTTCTTCTTTCTCTTGCCATCTCTCATGGTTGGACAATCAAACAACTCGATGTCTCCAATGCATTCCTGAATGGCAATTTAGATGAAGAGGTATTTATGCACCAACCTCCTGGGTTTAAAGATGCAACTTTTCCCACTTATGTCTGCAAGTTGAAAAAGTCTATTTATGGACTTAAACAAGCCCCTCGCCAATGGTTCAAGTGTCTCTCCTCGGCACTCATGCAACTTGGCTTTACACAGAGCAAAACCGACACTTCCTTGTATCTTTTTCACTCTTCTCATATTCGTCTCTACTGCCTCGTTTATGTAGATGACATTCTTTTCATGGGTAATGATGAGCCTCTTATTTCCACCTTTACCACACAATTGCAAAATCACTTCAAGCTACGTGATTTAGGTGCCCTCAATTATTTTCTCGGATTGGAAGCCTCTTTTTCATTGGCTGGTTTGCTTCTTACTCAAACTAAATATGTTCGAGAATTATTAACTCGGGCTAAAATGGATCACGCAAATTCCATTGGTTCTCCCACATGTCCAAAGACCAAGTTAACCTTGCATGGTGAGTCTTTTCTTGATCCCACTCTCTTTCGCCAAATTGTTGGTGGTTTGCAGTACTTGTGTATTACTCGTCCAGATATTTCTTTTGCGGTTAATAAGGTCTCTCAGTATATGCATGCTCCTACTACTGATCATTGGACAGCAGTAAAAAGAATCCTTCGGTACCTCATTGGCACTGTTTCCTATGGCTTGTTATTTCGGCCCGGGCCTAGCTCTGCTGTTTCTGCCTATTGTGATGCGGATTGGGGTGGTGATCTTGATGACCGACATTCCACTTCCGGTTATGCTATTTTTCTTGGCCAAAACTTAATTACATGGGGGTCCAAAAAGCAGAAAACAGTTTCAAAATCCTCTACTGAAGCGGAATATCGGGCCATTGCCCATACGTTCCTTGAACTTGAATGGTTGCGGTCTCTTTTACGTGAACTTGGTGTCACTCACTCCTCTCCCACTTTGTGGTGTGATAATTTAAGTGCCACATATCTTACTACCACACCAATTTTTCACACTAGATCAAAACATCTTGAGATTGATTTTCACTTTGTTCGTGAGCGAGTTACCAATGGGGAGCTATTTGTTAAATACATTTCCAGCAAGGACCAAATTGCTTACTGTTTAATCAAGCCGTTATCGAAGGAGCAATTTCAGAACTTACGATCCAAGTTGCTGGTTTTTCCCTCTCACCATCAACTTGTGGGAGGGTGATAAGGAAAGTTATGTTTTCTTTGTATAGTCAGGATTCCTTGTATAATTAGATCTTCTATCATGCCTTGTACCAAGCTGTCTTGTACCCTATATATATTATGTTAATAATATGAATACTGCAGTCATTCACGCAAACAGTATTGCGTCTTCACCAACAACCACCACTCCTCCCCACCCCAAACCTGCCACCCACCACCAACCTTTCGGTAGTTTATTTCGAAGGATACCCTGAAGGTTGGAGAGTACATGTCCTCCAGAAAGTTTTTGTCTCCTACGAAGTTTATGGAATCATCTCCCTGGCTACCAAGAGGAATAAGCGCCATCTACACTTTGGTTTCATTCGTGTGCATCAAGACATGAGTGTAGCTTCTGTGATCAGCCACATCAATGGGATCAACATTGGTTCCTTCAGATTAAAGGCTTCCGTTGCAAGGTTCCCTTCCAAGCCTTCTACGATTGCAACTCCTTGGGTTCCTGTTCAGCGACCAGCTCGGTTCCCTCCTATTTCACCAGTGAAGCCAACTTTGCGTGATTCTCGTTCGTATGCAGATGTTGCTAACTCGGTTGCCCATCAGAATTCAGTTTCTTCCACTTCTGATCAGACACCTCTCAGAAATATTGTCTTCCCTGGTTCAACGTCTTCACCCTCTTGGGCCTCCTCCTCTTTCATTCTAGTTCAGGGACATCAAGAAAATCCCTTGGCTACACTCAATTATCTCAAAAAAGGGTTTTTCCTTCCAACACCTAGCTCTCTTGGGTGGTCCAAGGGCCTTAATAACCTTCTCTACGACACATGAATTGGAAGCTTTTAAAAATTCAGATCGCTGGAATCTGAATGACATTGTCAGTGAGGTTTTGCCTGTTGACAATTGTCCTCCCCAATCGGAGAGCATTATTGGGGTTGAGTTTGCTGGGCTGCCTCCTCAATTACTTTCCCATGCAGTCTTCGAATTTTTGGCATCAAATTTTGGGTCTTTCATAGGATTTCATGAGGACTTTAATTTGATGAAGAGATTAGACGTCGTTTCTTGCTTAATTTCTACTACTATCTCTTCAATTCAAGACTGCTTTAATTTTGTGGCGGGTGATCACACTTTTCAAGTAAAGGTTTCAGAATCCCAGGTTCCCTTCAGGTTCGATAACCTTCCCTTGCCACATGATATTGTTTCAGATTCTGAGGAAGAGGAGGTCCCTGAAACAGCTCATGATAGCACGCTAGAAATGCAGAACGTTGTAATGGATACTCCAGTTAACGAAGGTCTGCTGAATCAGGTCTCTTCTATTCCCAATAATGATTCAACGTCAACCACTCCCAATGGTTCCAGCCAGGCTGATCAAGCTGATGTTGCGGCAACAAACATCATGTCCCCACCAACACCAAAGGTAATGAATGCTTGTGAAAAAAGTTTGACCCAAACAACAAACCCACTACTTCATAATAATTCCTATTGTGGAGAAATTTTGAAATCATGCAAAAAAGGAGCACAAAACAAATTTTTGCATTGTATTTGAATAATAATACTAGTGGGCCACATCTACCCAAGGCTCAAAACCATCATTGTATTTGAATAATAATACTAGTGGGCCACACTCAAAAAATGATCAGTATTTTAAAGAAATTTTTGCACAAGGGACGTTGGACATGAGTACAGGTAATGGCCTTTTAATGTGCCGACAAAGAGGCAATTGATAACATTGTAAGAGATTATTCTACCAACCAGCAACCCGATGTACGTATGCCAGCTGCCTCGCCACTTATGAATGTACAAAGAAGAAAAGTTAAAAAGGTTAAAAAAATTCCTTCAAAGGGGAATTTAATTCTGGACGATGAGGAAGGCTCTCTTAACCCAAATAGCTCTATTTCAAATTCTAGAATAGTTAACTGCAGCAACAGAGTGAGGGAAAATAATTACATAGGTGATAATAATGACATAGAAAAGAGATAGAGAACACTTGGAGCATGGGATTATCGATTAATCTTTTTTAAGAAAAAGAAAAGGAAGCAGTGAGTGATGTTCTTTGACAGAATTTTCTCAAGGACCTTGAAGCTCGTAATCTTTGAGCTTTACGGAATGTCCATCATTCGAGGATTACTTTTGTTCTTATAATTAATTTTAACTTTGTAATTTGGAATTGTCGTGGAGGTTTGTCTTTCAAAAATAAACAAAATTTTTATTCGTAGTTTTGTTACTAAGTATAAGTTGTGTATTATGGGGCCGGTTGAAACTAAGCTTCCAAATTATAATGATTTTATTGTAAAACTAGTTTGCCCTAATCTGCATTTCGAGTTTGTTCATGTGGAGTCTAAAGAAACTTCTGGAGAATTATTAATTGTTTGGAATTCAACTATTTTGTCCACCTTTAATCATCAGAATGGGAGGAGGTGGATATCTGTTGATTTTATATGGAACAATGAGTTGTTCCATTTTCTTCTTGTCTATGCTCCAAATCTTTATGAAGATCGAGTTTTGCTTTGGGAGGAAATTTTGCCTGTTTCAAATTTTGCAGGTCATATAATTCTTTCGGGGGATTTTAATGGTGTTCTTCACCCGGAAGAAGGATGGAACTGCTCCTCATACTCTCAATCTATGTTTGATTTCTAGAGCTTCATTGATGGAGCTGATTGTATTAAAGTTTCCCTCATGGGTCGTTTGTTCACATGGTAAAATTCAATTTCAAGATCTAGACTAAATAGACTTTTTATTTCTCCATCCCTTTAAAATTTTTGGCCTAATGGCATTCTCACCACTCTTTCTAAAAATAGTTCTGATCATGTTCTGCTCTTTTTTAGATCAGACAATGAAGTGAATTGGGGACCATATCCGTTTAGGTCCTTAGAAGATTGGTGAACCAAAGGAAATTTCTGGAGGTGATCAAGAGATCATGGGAGGCTGGAGCAACCATGGATTTTTGCTCTAAATTGAAGACTCTGAGGCATCGAATAAAAGATTGGAATAAAAGCTCATTTGGCAATGTTTCTTCCAATCTCTTGTCCTTATAATCCAAGATTGATGAGTTTGATGTGATTATGGATTCTAGGGATTTAAATTCGGATGAACTGGAAACTCTTCCTAAAATCTGATTCGATTTTTTTTTTAGAGTCTAAAAGACTAGAATCAATGTGGAAACAAAAGTCTAGGGTAAAGTGGGTGCACGACGGGGACAAAAATACCAAATTCTTTCATACTATTGCATTTGTTCATCACAAGAATAATCTGATCTCATTCATCATAGATGGGGTTAACACGTATTCTGATAAATAAATTATTACAATCGTTATCAGGAATTTTTATAGAAACTTGTTTTCACTTGGAGTTGTAGCTCCTTTTTCTCTGCATGACATTCCTTTTCAGGTCCTTGATCATCAGGACTCAATTGAATTGGTTCAGCCTTTTACAGAAGAAGAAATTCACACTGCCCTTTTATTTTGTCATGAATTCAAAGCACCGGGCCCAGATGGTTTCAGTTTCCATTTTTATAGAAAAGCTTGGGGAGTGACATTATTCGACTGTTTAATCAGTTTCATTCAACTAATGTTTTTCCTTTTAATGTGAACTATTCGTTTATGGTGCTCATTCCAAAGATTGCAAGAGCTTCAAATTTGAAGGATTTTCGTCCTATAAGCTTGGTGCATGCATTTAGTAAATTACTCTTAAAGGTGCTGAAGAATAGTTTATCACCATTGATGCTAAAGCTTATTTCAGAGTCCCAGCATGTTTTCTTAAAGGGGAGATCCATTCATGAATGCTCCTTTGTTGCTCATGAGCTTATTTATCTTGCAAAGAGGAATAGGCATCATCTTGTTCTTTTGAAGCTTGATTTTCATAAGGCTTTCGATAGTGTTTCCTGGCCTTTTCTTTTAGCCATATTGGAGAGGATGAATTTTGACAACAAGTGGCTCTCTTGGATATCTAATATGCTGCATTCTTTTAAGATCTCTGTGCTTGTTAATAATTCTCCAACCGACCCTTTTGTTATGAGAAAAGGTGTTTGCCAAGGAGATCCCCTATCTCCTTTCCTTTTCCTTTTGGCTGTTGAAGGTCTTCGGAATCTACTCCTCAAAGCTGTGTCTATAAATATGTTAAGTGGGTTGAAGATAGAAGGGTTGTCTGCTCCTTTGAACATTCTTCAGTTTGTGGATGATACATTAATCTTCATTCCTTTTAAGAAGGTTAAAGTTGCTAATTTACTTGAATTTTTGAGGTTTTTTGAGACTATTTCCAGGTTGAAAATTAACTTAAATAAAAGTTCAATTTCTGGTGTTAACCTGAGCTTCAATGATCTCACCTGAGTGTCATCAAAGTTTAATTATAAGTTAGAACCTCTCCCTATGAAATACCTTGGATTGCCTTTAACTACAAAAGCTTTCTCTCCAAATTTATGGGATCCATTCATCTTTAATTTCCACAAGAAGTTAGTAATGTGGAAAGGTAAGCTTCTCTCCTCTACGCGTAGAATTACTTTAATAAATTAAGTTCTAAGAAGTTTGCCAATTTATTACATGTCTTTGTTCTCTATGCGTAAGGGGGTGCAAAAGAAATTAGAGAGTTTAATGATTCAATTTTTGTGGAGGGGTGATAGCAAATCTAGGGGAGTCTGTAATGTGTCTTGGTTGGATATTTGCAAAAGGAAAGAGGTGGGGGGATTAGGATTCACTCCATTGTTGATAACTAATCAGAGCTTACTATTTAAATGGCTTTGGAAATTGAGGCAAAGGAACAACTGTCTTTGGTCAAAAGTAGTTGAGGCTGCATCGGTTATTCATAATTTGCATACTCTTCAGTCCATAGAATCTTCTACATGCTCACCTATATGGAAAAAGACAATTAAAGTTTGTGTTAGAGATGTTGCTATTTATAATGCTTTTTTGCTCACAATAAGGTTAAAGTAATTTCAGGTAATAATACTTTGTTTTGGTATGATGATTGGTTGAGTTGTGGCCCTCTTAACCTTCTATTTCATGCTTTGTTCAATTTGTATTGTGACAAATCTGCAATAGTTGCTTCATGGCGGGCAATGGATGGCAAATGCGCACAAGGAGAAGGCTTCATGTTAGTGAAACCAACAAAGCAAATGTCATTCTAAATTTAGTCCAAGGGACATTGTTGGCAACAGACAAGGGTGAAGATGTAATTGCATGGAATGGTAAGAATGCTGGTTATAGGGCTGCTGCTTATTCAAAGCCACTTCAAGGAACCTCGGTTCCTTTTCTACATCCTTACAAAACTTTATGGAAAGGTTTGGCACGTCCAAGAGTTTTATTTTTCACATGGCTAGCTTGCAAAGAAAGGTTATCTTCACTAGTTTTCTTGTCTACGCATGGAATTACCTTCAATAATGAAGCGGTTTACTATTCAGTTTGTCCTACAAGCCCTGAAAGTACGGTGCACATTCTTCTTCATTGCTGCATGGCACGAGCAGTTTGGTCTTGGTTCTTCCATCAAATTAAATGTCCATTTGCTATGCCTAATTGTGTCTCTGGTTGTTTTGAGTTATGGTCCTCAGCTCTTCCATCTTTAGGTTATAAACCTTTATGGTCGTCTTTGTGGTATTTCATAGCATGGGAATTGTGGAAAGGTAGAAATAAAAGAATATTTCAAAGTAAGTATACTGGTACAGATAGTATCATTTTTAAACGTATTTTTTTAGGCAGTGTTGTTGTTTTCTACTAGGAATACTTCTTTTAATTATACTTCTATGGATTTGTATAGATCCTTAAATGTAATCTTTGGATTACATTAGTTCTATTTTTTTCCTTCATTGGTGATGTAGCCTTTATTGTGTGAAACCGTCATTGTAAGGTTATGCCACTTCTTGTGATGTTAATAATATTCTCCATTTATTAAAAAAAAAAAAAACTAGAAACATGGTAGGTGATTTATGATCAAGCTGTCATTGCTCAAGAAATGACCAAATATCCTCTAATATTTATTTGTTTTATAAAATTTAAATGAAAAATGTATCATCAATAAATATAATAAAGTGTTTATTTTTATTTCATACGTTATTATTGTTTCTTTAGTAAAAGTATATAGCAGTGTTGGCAAAATGAAAACAAAATCCTAAACTTTCAATTTTTTTTTGTAAGTTATATCATTCTTTTAAATTTAATAAAATAATATTTTTAAGAGTTTTTTAAAATTATTATCATACATAAAAAATTTAAAATATGTAACTAAAAATACTATCATAGCATAAAAAAATAATAAAAAAAAGAAATGATGAACTAGTAAAAGTTATATTGGCTTATTCTGTTGAAATTGAGACGCTACAATTAATATCATAACCAGTTATTTTCTCGAGTCAAACTATTATTCAACTATATATTTAAAAGTTTTTTTAAATCAAAACTGGATTATTTTAAATGTTTGTATCTTTAAAATTAATTTATTTTCCAGTAATATAAATTTGATATTAATTATTTTTGTGACCATATTCCTATTCCTTTTGCTATTTTTTTAGGGCCAGCTTATTTCCAAAGCAATTTTTGTTAAAGAAAGAGCATAATTTTCGAATTAGCAACATTAACCTTTTATCAATTAAGTTAAATGTTCCCTTTTTAATGTGAATTTCTCTTTCTATTTTTAAACCCTCATTAGATTGTAAAATTAATAATTGCTGTCGATAGATTATATTTATTTTCTTTTTATAATTTAGGATTTCTTTTATTGGTTAGATAAAAATTTCCTTTTATCAAGAAATATTTTAATGAAAAAAATGTTCCTACTTTTAAATGTACGGATTTCATCTTTTTAATAAAAAAATAAATACAAAACATACTACATCACCTCAATGTATGATTTTGTAAGAGAAAATTATAATAAGAAATTTTATGAAATAATTACTATTTAAATAATTGATAAAAAATTAACAATAATGATTCCAATATATTTATTATTTAAACAATGAATATTTAATAGAATTTTCATAATTATCTTTGAAAATAAGGATACATAAGATATTATACATTATCGCATTTATTTTTGTTAATTTTTTTCCATGAGAACAAAAATAAACCACATAAAATAAAAAAAGGCAAAAAAAATTCAATAATAACATTCTTATATTGCAAAAGAAGGTAGCTTTTGGACAAAGATCTATTAAAAAAAATTAATAGACAAAGAACTCTTTAATGCAATTGAAAAAGGGTATTATTATCAATTAAAATTTTTTTGCTCTGGATATAGGCCCACCCATTTTTTATTAATGTGGTCTACACAATATCTATATCTAAAACATACATAAAAGTATACGGGGGAGGAGCAAACAGCCAAATTGATCCCCTTACCATTCACTAATTAGTATAGTAAGAGGTTTTAATAAAGGTTTACATAGTCATTTCCTAATTACTTTAATTAATTAATAGTAAATATGTAATTTCTTAATTGAATTAGAAAATATTTATTAATAAAAATTAAAATCCTTGGCCAATTAAGATTTAAAAATATTCATTAGTTATAAAACTATATAGTCATTTAGTAATTACTTTAATTAATTAATAGCAAATATGGAATTCCTTAATCAATTAGAATTAGAATATATTTATTAATAAAAAATATAAACCTTAGCCAATTAGGATTTAAAAATATTCATTAATTATAAAATTATATTAATATAATTAAAATTTCAAATATAATACTTGCGAGGGTTGGCATGAGCGGTAAAACATTTGGTCGCTTGAAGGGTAGTAGGCTGACGTCGTGAGTTCGAATCCCACCTTCGACAGGTACTAGGATTGCTGCTCCTTGTGGTGCTTGGAAGCTTCACATTGGGTGCCGGTGCCGAGGGCATTAGATTAGTCTAGGCGGAATGCCTGAGATTCCATTGTCTAGCATAAACCTATAAAAAAAAAATTCAAATATATATATATATGGATGTAGTTAATTTAATTATAAAATTATAAATTATTATAATTATTATAATTAAAATTCAAAATATGTATTATTAAGATTAAAAGATATTTATTAATAATAAAATTATATATTTAGTGAAATTTCACTTTATTATACGAATTAATTTCAAATTTATACTAATTGCTTGTGTTTTCTTAGAAAATTTAGATTTTTAACATCAAATTCGCAGTATGATAGTGCAACAATTTTAACGAGTCATAACTTCGGCTAGAAGACTAGGAATTAGATGATTCAAAAGCCTAAATTAAAGAGAAAATTGAGATCTATAACTTTTATGAGAAGTTGTGGCCGTTTGAAGACAGTATAACCCAAAAATTGAATCACAAGCAGATGCTCTATGCAGTCTTAGGGAAATTGGAATTTTACAAGGATTTAATATTTGGAATTAATTGAAACAAGACATAATTATTCTAGGATTTGTTGGTAGTCTTAATTAGGTCTTAAGAGTTATAAATAGATGGAACTAAGTCTAGAAAAAATTATCTTCTCCCTTTAAAAATAAACAAGAAAGCCTGAAATATTCCATGATGCACTAAAAAACTTAAGGGCATCAACATTTAATTTAAGAATTGGATTTTCTCCTTCCTTCATGAAGAACAATGAATCTAATTTCAGAAATTTCTCCATCATCCAAGCTATTAAAGTATCGATTAAAAATTAAAGACCTAAACTTATAACGGAATACAATTGGGTTTTAATTTTTTTAATCATGAATTATTTATTTTGATTAGTTTGAGTGTTTTTTCTATGGCCATTAATTAATTTTTTAAAATCTGTTTAGTAATCAATTTAAATTATGATTAGATTAGAATTCGTGATAAATTAGTTTATTTAAATTAAATTTGTGTTTATATTAAAATTTCATAAGAAATTCAAATTTTTAATGTGAAATTCGCAACTTGAAAGTGTAGCACATTCGACGGGCCATAACTTAAGCTAAAAGATTAGAAATTGATTGATTCAAAAGCCTAAATTCAAGATAAAATTGATATCTACAACTTTCATGAGAAAGTCATGGCTATTTGAAGATTGTAAAAGCCTGAAAAGTGAGTTACAAATCATAAGCTATGTACAGTCTTGGTTGAAATCAAAATTCTAAAATAATTAAGTATTGGAATTAATTAACTACAAATTCTAATAATTATAGGACTTATGGGAAACTATAGTTAGATCTTGATAGAGATAAATATATCAAAATAATGAAACTAATTTAATAATTTTTTCCATCATTCAAGGAAATTCAGATTTTTAATGTGAAATTTCAGCTTGAAAGTTTAGCGCATTCGATGGGCCATAACTTGAGCTAGAAAACTCGGAATTGAATGAGTAGAAGCCTAAATTCAATATAAAAGAAATGTCTACAACTTTCATGAAGAAATCATGGCTATATGAAGACTGCAAATACCTAAAAAATGAGTCACAAATCGGTAGCTTTATTTTTCTACCGTGATTTTTTTTTATTTTTTCTTAGTTTGAGTATTTTATTTTCTATAGCCATGAAAAATTATTTAAAGTATATTTAGTAATCAACTTAAATTAATTAGATTATTTTTAGAGTAGAATTAATGATTAATTAGTTTATTTAAATTAAATTCATATTTATATTGAGTTTTCATAGGAAATTCAAATTTTTAATGTGAATTCCGTAGGTCAAAAGTGCAGCACATTCGACGAGCTATAACTTGAGTTAGAAGACTCAAAATTGAGTGATTCAAAAACTTAAATTGAAGAGAAAATTGAGATCTACAACTTTCATGTAGAGGTTGTGGCCATTTGAATACTGCGAATACCTAAAACGTGAGTCACATATCAAAAGCTATGTGAGTCTTTGTTGAAATCCAAATTATAAAAGGATCAACTTGGAATTTAATGAAACAAGTTCTAATCCTTCTAAGACTTGTGGACAGTTATAGTTAGATCTTGAAAGGTATAAATATATCAAGATCGAGATTGAAAAATGGTTGTTCTTCTCTTTCTAAAAAAATAACAAAGCTAATTTTACAAATTTTTTAATCATTCAAGCTATTAAAGTATGGTTTGAAGATTGAAAAACTAAAATTAAAAATGTATATAAAATTTTATTTTTCTACTAGAAATTCTTTGTATTTTGCTTAATTTGGGTGTTTTTTTTTCTATATTCATGAACTAATTTTGTAAAGTCTTTTCAGTGATCAATTTAGCATGTTTAGTAGAAATAAAATTTAATTAGTTTAATTAATTAAGTTTATATTTATATTGAATTTTGGTAGGAAATTTGGATTTTAATGTGAAAATTCGTGGGTTGAAAGTGCAAGACATTCGATGGGCCCTAACTTAAATTAGAAGACTCAAAAATTGAGTGATTTTGAAAAGCCTAAATTCAAGAGAAAATCAAAATCTACAACTTTCATGAAGAAGTCATGACCATTTGAAGACTGTAAATATTTGAAACATGTGTCACAAAGCAGTAGTCTTATTTTTCCATCATGAATTCTTCATTTTTGCTTACTTTGCGTATTTTATTTTCGATAGCAATTAGGGTTAAGCGTGGATCCTAGAGATTTCCGAAATGTACCGAAAATCCGAACTGAAAATATCCGTTGACTTGTTGACTTTATCCGAACCGAATCGTCCTGAAAAATTAATTGCTACTGTTTCGGAGATTTTCTAAATATACATACCGAGAATCAAACCAAACCATCCCGAATTTCACCAAACCGAATAACTACAACTAGAACCGATTTAAAAGGAGTTTTTTTTTGTAAAATATACATACATACATACATACATACATACATATATACATACATATAT
>CANYLF012650727.1:0-10104 GCA_948193215.1 Bocquillonia castaneifolia
TACACCCCTCCTACTCATAATCACCAATGAATCAACCTCAATTAACAAAATCAAACATACTAATGATGCCAATACTTATTGAAATGATTAATCATACTTAAATGCATAATTAATTGTTAATTAATTATGGACGTTACATGTGAAGTGTCTTATGTTTATTAGTAATGATGCTTGGCTTTGGCATAGAAGACTTGGGCATGCTAGCATGGAATTGCATGAGAGCCTAAGCAAGGGAAAGCTTGTGAGAGACCTACCAAAGATCAAATTCTCCAAAGACAAGATGTGTGAAGCTTGTCAAAAAGGAAAACAAGCCAAGTTCTCCTTCAAGCCAAAGAACCAAGTAAGTACTTCTAAACCTCTTAAATTACTTCACATGGATTTGTTTGCTCTAACCAAAGTAGCTAGCTTGAGTGGAAAACACTATGCATATGTCATTGTCGATGACTATTCTTGATATACTTAGGTTGCATTCTTAACTCATAAGAGTGATGTTTTTTATGATTTCAAACCTTTTGCAAAATGTGTTTAAAATGAAAAAGGTTATTTTATAACTTCTTTGGGGAGTGACCATGGAAATGAATTTGAAATTGAATCTTTTGAAAGATTTTGTTTAAAGAAAGACATTTCACACAATTTTTCATGGCCAAGGACTCCTCAACAAAATGGTGTTGTTAAAAGGAAAAATCGTACATTGATTGAGATGGCTAGAACAGTGCTAAATGAGTATGGTTTACTAACCTACTTTTGGGTGGAGACCGTCAACACATCATGTTACATTTCAAATAGAGTTTTCAAAAGACCAATTTAAAAAAAAAAACTTCTTATGAGTTATGGAATGGTAGAGCACCCAATATTTCTTATTTTAGAGTATTTGGTTATAAGTGTTACATTTTGAATACCAAGGACAACCTTAGGAAATTCACTTCCAAAACGGATGTTGGAGTCTTTATAGGCTATTCCACTTCAAGCAAAGCTTATAGAGTCTTTAACAAAAGAACTCTAGTGGTTGAAGAGTCCATGCATGTTACCTATCTTATGAAAGGTAGTGTTTATGATGATTTTGTAGGTTCCTTTGAAAAGCTTAACATTGAGATCAATAAGGATCAAGAGGAGCATAACAAAGATTCATTACAAAAAGAACACGATAAAGGACAAACTGTTGATGATCAAGCTCATGTGGATAACCAACAAGAGCATGGTGATCTTCCATCAACTTGGATCTTCTCCAAAGATCATCCCAAAGACAATATCATTGGTGAGACCTCTAAGGGAGTAAGTACTTGAAACCAACTTAAGCTCTTAGATTCTAATCTTGCATTCCTATCTTAAATTGAGCCAAGGAACATTGATAAGGCCCTCCATGAGGAGAGCTGGGTTCTTGCTATGCAAGATGAACTTAATCAATTTGAGAGGAATAAGGTTTGGGACTTAGTTTCTAGACCTAAGGATCATCCAATTATTAGTACTAAATGGGTATTTAGGAACAAATTGGATGAGCAAAGTCAAGGCATTAGAAATAAAGCCCGATTGGCTGCCAAATGGTATAATCAAGAGGAAGGCATTGACTATGATGAGACCTTTTTACCCATAGCAAGATCAAAAGTCATTTAGGATTCTACTTGCTTTTGCATCTTTCATGGATTTTAAACCTTTTCAAATGGATGTAAAAATTGCTTTTCTTACTGGTTTCATTGAAAAGGAAATGTATGTTGAACAACCTTCCGGTTTTGAAAACTTTAAATTTCTGAAACATGTTTTTAAGCTTACTAAGGCCTTTTATGGTTTAAAACAAGCTCCTAGAGCTTGGTATAAAAGGTGTAGTAGCTTTCTTTGTGAAAACGATTTTACAAAGGGGAAGGATGACACTACTCTCTTCATTAAAAAGCATAAGCATGATATTATTATTATCCAAATATATGTAGATGATATTATATTTGGTGCTACTAATGAGAGTTTGTGTAAGGAATTTGCTAAGTGCATGACTAAGAAGTTTGAGATGGCATGATGTGAGAGCTCAAATTCTTCTTGGGAATGCAAATCAAGCAAGAAAATGATGGCATATTCATCAACCAAGCCAAGTATATAGAGGAGCTACTTAAAAGGTTTGAGATGGATGGAAGCAAGCCAAGCAAAACTCCAATGAGCACCACCACCAAATTGGACAAATATGAAAAGGGTAAGGATGTAGATCAAAAGAAGTATAGAGGTATGATTGGCTCTCTTCTTTATCTTACGTCTAGTAGACTCGACATCATGTATGCTACTTATTTCTTTGCACATTTTCAAGCATGTCCAAAAGAGTCTCATTTGCATGCCGTTAAAAGAATTTTATAGTATTTTCATGGCACAATGCGTTTAGGACTATGGTATCCTAAAAGTGTTGCATTGAATTTAGTTGCATACTCAGATTTCGATTATGCCGGTAATTTGATGGATAGGAAGAGTACTATGGACGGGAGGTGTGTCATGACCCTGAATCATGGGCTAAACACCAAGCCGACCCAAGTATTTTGATGACCCCGGGCTAAGGCCATTCAAAGCAGTGATAATGTTTGTGTAACAAAGCATGGGAATCGCCACCTGACATGTGGGTCAAGATCATATCTGTTAGAGGACGCTAAACATCATAACCCAGAGATATGGGCTCAGCATAAGCCATTAATCTAGTTGTAGGTCATACTGTAACGTTTATACTAACATCATACTATCCCCTAACAAGCAACGATATAAATAAGGAAAGCCGTAACATCCAATAACATGCCAAAAAGCGATAAATCATGTTTACAAGATGATAATAAACATGAATCAGCACATGCAATATACATATACTCTTAAGAATGGAGGTAAATGAGAATAGAAACCCTATAGCAACCTAAAGAATGGAGGTAAAGGAGAATAGAAACCTTCTACAGTGATCTATTTAATCGCTAGCCTTGTAATTCTAAATTATTTTTAATGATCTTAAGTCTAAAACATGCATTGAAGTTTATTTTAACTATTTAACTTACCTGATAATAATTATTTTTCATTATTTTTAGTTATTTAACCACATTCATGTGAAATAAGGAAATAAACTAATATGGAAACCCTAATTCATACATCTAACAACCATAGAGAAGTGAAAGCATCATAAATTAGGTTTAGGGATACAAACAGTGGGTAAAGCGTGGCTAGCTGTGTTCTGGGCCTTTTAGAATCATCGAACCGGGCCAAAACCATCAAAAGTTCTCGGACTAGGCTTAGGAAGCATCTAGGTGCCTCAAAAGAGGCCCATGTACCTCAGAAGAGGCCCGTGCACCTTAGGGAAAGCTCGTGCGCCTCTAGGGTTCCTTGTCTCTTGTGCGCCTCAATTATGTACCCAAAACGCCATGAACAGTTCTCAACTTAATTAGACCTGAAAATTCAATTCAAAATGGATCCAAATAAAAACAAGATGTCTAGAACGGATTACAGAAAGAGATTACATCGTAAGAATAATGAAAATTCTAATCTAAGGGCAATGAACGCATTCTTGAGGGCTCTTGAGATTTCTTGGGTTCAAATCTTCATATCAATGATTCATCCTCCTATAAACAGTTATAAGATTTACAAATATGCAAAACAAGATTTAAAATAAGTTAGAACATACAAAATAACATGAACAACCAAGAACACAATAAAAGAAAGGATCAAGATAACAAGAACAATTAAGAACACAATAAGAACCTAAGAACAAAATAACAATAGAAAGTTAGAAAGTGCTTATGATCGTCATGTATGCATGATTTTTGGGCACTTATCCCATCATATTAGGGGTTTAGAATCACTGTATTGATGTTTAATGCCTTAGAACTTCGTCAGAACCTCACCAGGAAACCTTTGAAGGAAAACTAGGAGAAAAACCTTTGTTTAATCTCCTTAAACTACTAGAATTGAATTTTTAGAGTTTTTGAAAGATTAAACTCTAAAAGAACTAAAGAAACTAAAAAGAAAAAGAAAAGAAAAGTGGTCTACAATTCTTGAATAGGGAGGCTCTCAAGAAGTTATAGGATTTCTCTCTATTGATTATCTGTTGTGTATGTCAGAGTGAGTGCAGAAGGGGGGTTTATATAGTAGTTAGGTGAGGTAGAATAAGAAAATGAGTTTAATTTGATTGATTTGATTTTAAACAAATAAGGAAGGTTGAAATCTGATTTGTTTAGGGTTTGGAGTGGCTGCTAACTAAATCAAATTGGGTTTGGGCTTCAAAAATCAACTTTGGGCTTGATGTTCATCGTCTGGACCAAGCCTGAGGAGCACACCTCAGGTTTGGACCATGCACCTCAAGCTTAATCCGTACGGGCCTAGGTTGAGGCGCAGTCCTCTTCCTAGAGCCGCACGATTCTAGGTTGAGGAGTAGGTCCAATTCTAACCCTGTTTGGCCCGTTTCCTGATTCTTTGGCCTGTTTCTAAGCTATGAACGTCATTGAATTATAGTTTGAACTCTGAACCGAGATCCAAAACATCAAAAGTTGCCCTAAAACTCATTCTAGGATTAAAATCACTTTAAAATCAATCAAAATAACTTAAGCACAATTAAAACTCCAAAAAATCAATTCAAAACCAATTCAAAACCTTTAGAAAACATAATCAGCAGTTCTTTCGCATTCAAACAATGTACCCTGAGTAATAAAATTACTCTTTAATCATCATATGGGCTTCCAGCACTCCTATCCTACTTGCATCCAAAAATTAGGTGTCTACAAGTATTTCCGATACATGTCAATTACTTGGCAATTACTTGGTTTGTGTTCTAAGAAATAAGTTAGTGTTGCTTTGTAAACCACGGAAGCTAAATATGTAGCGACAGTGTGGATGATAAGTGGTTACCTCAGTAATCCAAGTCATTGCGACAACTGCAGCACTTTGCGTTTAACATAGGGAGCTAATAGTGTGAGTCGCCACCCGAACCGGCATTGGGAAAAATCAATTAGTGCACGTCTTGATTCACTTAAGAATGCATAAGATGCAAACTGTGGATAAAGAGGGGTTACCTAAGTAATCTAAGTCATTGTTATGACTGTGGCACTATGCGTTTAGCATAGGGAACTAATAGGGTGAGCCTCCACCCGAACCGGCATTGGGAAAAATAATTGGTGTGCGTATCAATTCACTTAAGAAGGCATAAGACACTTAAACTCAGAGATTCCAAGATTGGACTTATGCATTCTTAAAGCGTGATTATTTACAAAACAACTCATAGGATTATATCAACCTTCATTTCCTCTTACCAAAATAAATATAACATACAAATATTACTTATATTTTACAACTTAATTATCATGCAAAAAGGTGAGTTTCTATGCAAACAAGGATCAATTTTACCTCACCAAGCCATTATTAATACATTTTACATGCAAAGGTGATAACACATAAAACCAACACAGCAACACAACCAAGATTTCTATCATTTTAACCTGGAAATTACCAAATGAGCATTATTAAACCAATTTCATGCATTTTCATACTAATTCTTACCAAAGAAGGTTAGAAAACTTACTTGACCACTGCATTCCACGTGATATTTTTACATAGGAAAGGTTAAATGCACTAAAAAAGACCGTGCAGGGCTCAACGCCACTCCTCCAGGCAAGGGAGCTCCAAATGCCACTCTGAGGAGTGGTGTTGGTGGTCAACAAACTATGGGAGTGGCATTGGGCTCCAAATCCACTCAAAATAGTGGCATTGATCATACAACACACAAAAAACAATGAAATATGCAATGTCCAGGTTTACCAAGCCCGAACATTGACAGAAAAATCAATAATAATGCAAATGCAAAATGTAAACGACATAAAAATAATATCTAAATGTCATAATACATTATAACAATCATTCAAACCATTTACAGCATGTAAAAGCAACTTGTAGTAAACATAGAGTGAACATACAGCACACAACTTTTCATAAAATCATTCAAAATCAATTATGACATTTATAGATCATGTTAATCATGTTAGAATGATGTAAAAACAACCTATAAATGATCTATAATGAAATTTATGCCTAAATCTAATCAAACAAGCCTTTGATATTTTCACGTACAGTAAGCATGAAGAAGATACAAAAGCACATTTTTATCATGCAAATTGCATAAAAATCATATAATCATGTTATAAATACTATAGAAAACATTAATAAACCTAATCTAACACATGATCACACCTCAAAATCATATAAACAAGATTTATACTAGAAATGCAGTACGTACATTCAAAAAGCAATTTTCATGGCAGATGGAGCAGAAGTAGAAAATGAATCATGCAATGAATATGAATCATATTATTTTCATGACAATCATAAAAAAAAAAATCACCCATTTTTATGGTTATAAGTACTTACAGTGATGATTGAGAACAGCTCTGATCTATCAGATAAAAATTCAACTTTAGCAGGAACTTGAACTGTGCGTAAAGGAAGTCTTGAGGTCCCTCAGTTTTATGAGATTTGATTGGCTCCTTTTGATTTTGGTCACATACAGTAACTTCAAAAATTAAAAATTGATTTGAACTCTAGAAAGCAAAAATGACTTGAACCTAGAACTCCAAAACTCCAGTGAATGCAAAGGTTTAATGAAAAAGTGCAATGATTTTGTGTTTGATTTTTCAATGTCATTAAAATTCAATAGAGCTTCAGTATATTGCTCCTCCCTTCTCCTTAAAGGAAATGAACGTGCCTTTTTATAGGCAGAGGTTCCTGTGTAGTAGCTTTAAAATCAAGCTACATATTTGAAATTTGAATCAACCTTTATCCCATCTGATGGTTAACACTTATGGTGATGATCAGAATGTATCCGGTCTCTATTATAGACCTTAGGGATATTAGATTAAATTCAAATTCAAATTACATAGGATAAAAATGATCTGTGCTTTTGAATTTTAAAAAGAATGGATGAAGATGATGATCAGTGCTTTAAATTTGAAAACAATAGATGAAGATGATGATCTGCGCTTTTGAAATCGAACTTAAAAATGCGATAAACAGATAAAAATTATTTAAAATTCAAATTCATTCTGCTAGGTTCATAGGAGTGACATTTGGGCACCAACGACACTCTGTGGGGGTGGCGTTTAGGCTCAACGCCACTACCATAGTGGTGTGTTGGGGCCAAACACAACTCCTGAAGTGGCGTTGGCCCTTTTTGGGGCCCAAAATGTTCAAATTTGAAAAAGTACATAAAAGATAAAACGTGCGGAAGACCTAAACTATCATTTTGTAAAATTTTCATATCATTCTGATGCTTGTGTAAAAAGTTAAGATGAAAGCCGTCCAAAAAATGCATGGTTTTTCGTCAAAATTAGGTCAAACAATAGCTTAATGCTAAAAACACATTTTTTAAGCTCAAAAATGACTTTGAAAACATATAAGTGACCAACCAAAGCTACCAATTACTCAATTCTTTCATTTTGAGTATGAATGATCCTCATTGAGACCTCCGAGCCGCTTCCCCATTCTTGCATCCAAAAATTAGTTGTCTACAGGCGGGTTGTTGTGAATCGCAAGTCTTGTGGATGAAACAACAATTGAAAGATTATGGACTAAGTATTGATCGCATTCCCATCAAATGTGACAATACTAATGCCATCATTCTCTCAAAGAACCCAATTCAACACTCTAGGAGTAAGCATATAGACATTAGACATCATTTTCTAAGAGATAATATGCAAAAAGGTGATGTTATGTTAGAGTTCATTGACACAACTAACCAACTCGCTGATATTTTCACAAAATCTCTCAATGAGAAATGCATAAACTTCATTAAGAGTGAGATAGGGATGCTAGATTGAAGCACCCTTTATTTTAAATGTTTTGAAGATTAGTTGTACCTTAATTCATAGGCATTGACTTAAAATGAGCACCTTGGATTTGTCAAGTAATCCTAAGGAATCATTTACAGTCATACATTAACATTGAAATCCCTTTGCTTAGAAAATCTTAAGTTTACACCTTGAAATTTCTTAAAAATTATTTTTGACCTATAAATCGCTCCCACGATGCTCTATGTCGCAACCGAAGGAAAGGTAACTGGTTTTGAAAGCTTGTATTTCATTGATCGTGCCAACTAGCTACACTTTCATGGTCATGACCAAAGTATAAAGTTTTTCAAAGGTTTTGATTTAAGGATCGCGACCATGATCTCATGGTCATAGTCATCATTCAAAAACAGATTTTTTTTTCAAATATAAGCGTCGCAGTCGTGATGATCTCCATTGCTCCTACAATTGCTAATGAATTTTAAAAGGATTTTTACAAAACTGAAATGACCAAGAGGGGGGGTGAATTGGTGCGGAATAGAAAATAAAAAAAAATTACTTTGAAGAATGAACAAGAATTTATAGTGGTTCGGTCCCAACTTAACCTACGTCCACTTCTCCCAAAGACACTATTTGGGGTTTCACTAACCACAAATAGAAAACAATGGAGATTTCAAGGCTATCTCCAACCTTTACAATGTGAGATTTACAAGGCTATCTCCTGACCTTTACCATGAAGATTTTTAAGGCTATCTTCAACCTTTACAAAAGAGTTTTCTAAGGCTAACTCACAAACCGAACTCAAGTATTTTTATGGCTTACACTCAAAACCCAAGTGTTTCCAAGGTACACACTTAAACATTTCCTTGTGTTTTAGTGTCTCTCACACAATACAAAAATAAAGTGAAAGTTATAAGAAGAAGAATGAAGGTTTTTTCTCACAATTACAACACAAACTCTCAAATAACATATGAATATTGTGACTCTTAATTGCTATTCTTTCTTCAATCGCTTGTGTATATTTTGATGCCTAAAATACCTCCTTTTATAGGCAAAAAATTTGAAGTGGCCGTTCATAATTAATCAAGAAATTCATACTTACTTGGTGAGGCTCCATTCTTCAAGGCTGCCAGCTTACTTGACAAATGTAGTATGTCTCCTTCAAAATTCAATATCTCCAGCTATACTCATTGAAAAATTGTGATTCATTTTTTGTTAGAAAACTAGACATCCATACCTTTTCAGCAATATATGGCTTGTTTTCTGGAGATTTATAGATGTTTTGCAATAATTCAACACAATGGACGCCTAAAGCATGTGACTTGCAGCTAGAGTAGTCTGTATTCAAACAAGAATATCTCCTTGTATAAAATTCAAAATGCTTCACCATTTTTTGCATTGAAAAGTAGACTTCTAGAGTATAATCTTACCAAATTTCAAGTTGAAATGATTTTTCTACAATTTTTGGCATAACTTTGAATATTGATGACGATCCACAAGTGTATGAATTATCGAAGTAATAAACTCAGGTTACGAGGTCGATCCACAGGGACAAGTCATTAACAATTAATTTTTTGATTAAAGGCACAATTAACAAGAAAATTAAAACAAATACCCTTGATTTGATTTTTGAGAAAATTTAAAACTACTTAATAACTTAACCAAATTAAACAATTAAAATTAAAGCAAGAAAGATTAATTAAAAACTTAAAACAATTTAAATTGATAAGAAAATCCAATAATAAAAACACTAGAGCTTAGGAATCCATCTAGAGGGGTAATTCAATCACTAATTAAAATTCAATTGAGCAAAACTTTACTAAAATATTTTAATCCTTCCCCAAGGTAGAAAAACGTGTTTAATTGAACTAGCTATGCTGCTCTTTCGATGCACACCAATTAGAAACAACTAACACATTAGGCAAAGTTTTTAAATCAAGTTTAGGTTAATTTCCGTCTCTGTATTAACGTCTAAACAAGTTTAATTCCCAAATCCGGTTTATTTCAAGGCATCCCTTAAACGATAAACCTAACAAATATAATTCTAGGTGGCCAATCAAGAAATATAGTAAATCAGCTCTTGGAAATTAATTTAATTGAAGAAAACAAGAAAAACTATAAATAAATAATTTTTCCAAACGTTAGTAATTAAATCACCTCCTACTAGACTTCATCCCTCGCTCTAGTAGGAAAATTAGTTACGATTCATCATAAGAACAATCAAACAATTAATTAAAAGCAATAAACAAATAAGAAACATAATGAAAATAAATTAAATTAGAATAAACTTAGTCTCAATGTTGATCACAAGCTTCAAATCTCAAAAGAAATA
>CANYLF012652111.1:0-12400 GCA_948193215.1 Bocquillonia castaneifolia
AAGGATGCTTGAAACCCTTTAGTTAAAGCTGAACTTAAAGAAACTTTGGAACAATGACGTGTGAATGGGCTCATCGTTAATATGGAACGGGTGGTCCAATTTACAGTAAGTTTTTGAACTTTTGATATTTCATTTTCGTTATTTATTTAGTTAAAGATACTTCTTTCATTTTCATTTTTGTTTTCATTTTCAATTAGCGGTAGGTTTTATTCTTTTTAATATACTTTTATTGAAGATTAAGGTTTAGTTAATTAAGATTATTGTTTGGTTAATTGGTGGGTTTAACCTACTGTTTTGATTGTCATTATTTGTTAGGGTTGACTTAATTAAATTAATTTTTGTTTTTTTTTCACATTACAGTTGAAGGATCTGAATACTTTAGTATTCAAATTCATAAGATGGTTTTTGAGTATGACGACCGAATTGTTGGGTTCATTGATTAGGCATGTGCTGATCTAAAGTTATACATTGAGGTGAAGAATATGTGTAAAGATTTGGAGATAGATGTGGAGAAGTGTATAGTTTTTTGGGCTATTGGGGATCTCGTAGGTCTTAGAATGAAAGAACTAAAAAAT
Organism: Bocquillonia castaneifolia; assembly: GCA_948193215.1. NCBI lineage: Eukaryota > Viridiplantae > Streptophyta > Magnoliopsida > Malpighiales > Euphorbiaceae > Bocquillonia > Bocquillonia castaneifolia. The sequence continues at coordinate 576 of CANYLF012652111.1, forward strand.
GATGCTGATTGTTTGTTTATGGCATTGAATATACCTGATCATAGGATGCTAAATATGGTTGCTAAGATAGAAATTGAGGAAGACTTAGTTGAAGTAAATGTGACTACAAATCAGAATGTGAGTGATTCTAAGGAGGTGGAAGTAAATGTGAATGTTGGGTTAGCAGTTGAAGAAGAGGGAAACGAGAATGATAAAGGTACTGAAAATGGAAGAAAGTGGATGAGGACAGTGACATATATGACTCTGATTATAGCTTTAATGGAGATGATGATTTTGATAATGATGATGATCTTTTTGAGAAAAATGTTAATGAAGGTGTTGAAAGAGATGTGCTTAAAAGTGTAGAATAGGAACAAGAGAAAAATGGGGAAGATTCAGATCGTAATTCTAGCTATGCACCAAGTGATGAATTGATTTCTTGTTCTGAAAGTGATGAGGAGAATGGAGTGTCATCTAGGCCGATGTATCCACAATTTAATGAGAGCGACATAAGAGATCCAAAGCTAGAAATTGGGTAGAAATTTACATCTTTTGCTCAATTTAAAGAGGCTGTAAAGAACTATGGCAACAAGAATAGGGTTGAAATGAAGTTTAAGGTGTAAGGCTTTTTTCAAGAAGGGTTACAGCTTCTACTTGTGCGCATAACGTATGACCAAGGACAAGGAAACAGTGCACATTAAATCTGGCAAATTGAAGCATGAATGCATAAAAAGGCCAAAATAACAAGCATTTGCATCCTCAATGGATTGCAGAAAAATACCTTGAGCAATTTAGAGCTGATCCTACATGGCATCTTGATGGTATAATTCAGGTAGTGAAAAACAATGAAAAGGCTGACATAATAAGGGTGAAGGCTTATAAAGCAAAGTGCATCGCTCTGAAAATAATTGATGGTGATGAAACCGAGCAGATTTTCAAGTCGTATAAGTATAGATTGGAGCTGGTCAGATCACATCCAACCTCAACTATCATTTTCAAGCAAGTTCAAGGGGTGTTTGAGGGGATGTATGTGTGCCTTGCACCTTTGAGAGATGGTTTTAAGGATGGTTATAGGTGTGTCATTTCAATAGATGGTTGTTGGCTTAAAGGTTTATATGGGGGATAATTGCTTTCAGCTATAGGGATTGATGCAAATGATTGCATTTATCCATTTGTATGGGCATTTGTAAGTAAAGAAAATAAGCAAAATTGGATGCGGTTCCTTCAGCTTTTGGCAGAAGACTTAGAGATCACTAACAGCTTCCATTGGTGCTTCATGAGTGATAGGCAGAAGGTATGTGGTTCCTTCATCACTTCTTTATTTTTTTGTTTGAAATTTGATGTGATTGTTGTGTTTGTTGGCATGGAGTGATAGGCAACATTATTTGGTAAAAATTTGGAGTGAATTGATGTGTATGTTGACATGAATTTATGTGTTTGTTGGCATGGAGTGATAGGCAACATTATTTGGTAGAAATTTATAGTGAATTGATGTGTATATTGACATGAATTTATTTGTTCGTATATAGGGTCTAACACCTACCATTGAAGCCTTATTTCCTAATGCTGAACATAGATTTTGTGTAAGGCATATTCACTACAACTTTAGGAAAAGGTACAAGGGTAAGGCCCTTAAAGATGCATTTTGGCATTGTGCTAGGGCTCTCTATGTAAAAGGTTTTGAAAAAGCAATGAAAGGTGTAGCTAACATGTCTAAGGGTGCATATGAATACCTTAACAACATCAGTCCTTACTAGGACTAGATCACACTTCAATGTGGATTTTAAGTGTGATATGCTTTTGAATAACATGTGCGAAAGCTTCAGCAACTTAATTTTTGATGCTAGAACAAAGGGGGTAATTACTATGAATGAAATGATTTGGACACAATTAATGAAAATGATTCAAAAAAAAAGAGGGATGCTACGTTGAGGTCAAAAGAAGTGTTCTACCCTAAGATTCTGAAAAAATTAGAGAAGGGAAACCAAATTTGCTGGTTTTATAAAGCTACATGGTCTGGAGGTGATAGTTACCATGTTGTGGGATTTTATGGACAATTTGTAGTTGATAAGAAAGAGAAGACTTGTTCTTACAGAAGATGGCAGCAAACAGGGATACCCTGCTATCATTCAATAGCAGCTCTGAACTCTAACAATGACATCCCTAAGAATTATCTTGATGACTGCTACAAGGTTTCAACTTATCTCATAACTTATAGTCACTTATTGAATCCTACAAATGGGAGAGATTTATGGCCAAGCTGTGATATTCCTCCAATGAAACCCCCTAATCCTGTCCACACAAAAAGAGAAAAGAAAGCACTTTTGAGAAGGAAAGAAGAAGAGGAGCTGCTGAATGGTCTGAGGAATGGTATTAAGAATGAAAAAGTCAGTAAGAAAGGACTTGTTATGAGTTGCTCCATTTGTGGAACACAAGGGCACAATAAGAGGTTTCATGGGATGAAACCACAAGTTACTTTTAATTAATTAAATGTAAACTGTCAGATTGAACTAACCGTTTAAAGTTTCAAGACCAGGATTAGCCTAATAGTACACCAGCAGCACCAAGTAGTTCAGCAGCACAAAGTAGTCCACCACCAGCACCATCTACTTTAGCAGCACCAAGTAGTCAACTACCAGTACCTAGTAGTCCACCAGTAGCAAGTAGTCCACCAGCAGCAAGTATTCCACCAACAGTACCTACTAGTCCACCAGCACCAATTAGTCCACCACCAACACCAACTAGTCCACCACCAGCTCCTGAACCATTTTGTATTGATGATTTTGTTTCTCAAGATACCATATCACAGGTAAATATGTCATGTCTCATATGTTTTTACCAGATCTATTAAGCTTTTAATCTAGATTTGTTGTGCTTTTATTGGTTGTGTTGTGCTTTTGATCTATATTTGTTGTTCTTTTGTTTATTAGTTGTGTTATGAACCCATGTATTCTGATATAACCGATCTTATCACCACTTGAAGATATTGTGTTGAAGATGCAAAACATAAGTGAAAATCGTGATATCGAGCAAGGTACCTTAAAAAATAATGAACTTCCTTCTATTGTGGACAACACCAAAGTTGTTGTTACTGCATCTAAAAAATTAAGAGCTACTGCTGCTGCATATAAAAAGTCAAGAGCTGCTGCTGCATCTAAAGATTCAAGAGCAGCCAATACATCTACAAACTTGAGAGCAGCAACACCAAGAGCTCCTACAACTAGATTTTCTCCAACTTTGAGATCTACAACTAGAGCGTAAAATCCAAAGCTCCTGCAACTAGACCTGTCCAAACTGCTCCAAAAGATGCTGTATAAGTGTTACAACTCCTGTTGTTGAAGTTTTTGTCAAGGTTGCACCAAGTGCTCTTCAAGGCCCAATCAAGTTGAAGGCTCCTCTCAAAATTCCTGCCTATATGACTACTAAAATAAGAAAAGTTGTAGGAGAACAAGCATCACATAAAGTGCTATCTTCAAAGAAAAAGAAGACATGGCGTCCACCAGATTTTGGTGACAATAGTGCTTTAGGGTTTGGTAAGGGAAAATGATAGCGGTTGGGACCATTTTATTGGTGTGCCACCATCATTCATTGGACTATATGTTTGTTGGTTTTAAGAGTAAATATTTAACTCTTTTATTTTGTTGGTTGTGTGTGAACAACCATTTTCTTTATTAATAGAGATGTAGCTGTATTCGATTCTCTACTACTTTATGTTACTTTTGAAGCTATTTTTGTCATCTTTATGAGCAGAGAATCCATTGATGGTGGTGAACTTATTAATATAAATTTCATGTTGAACTTCTTTATTATATATTGTCAATTTGAGTGTCCTCTATTCACTCTGGTACTGTCCCAATATGAGTGTCCTCTATTCACTCAACATCAGTCCTCTTTACAGCTTTAAATTTTCTATTGTCCTATATTTACTCAATTTTTACTTTCTGATTTTACTCCATTTTCTCTAAATGTTCATATTAGTTGTTTTTGTCCTTTTTATATTACCAATTTGGGTGTCCTCGATTCACTTAATTACTGTCTTAATATGAGTGTCCTTTTTATGTTTGAAATAGAAATATAGAGATTTGATTCCATAAAAGGTTAATACATAAGATTGCTAAGTTTTAAACCAGTACATCAGCTTATATAAACGACTTACTAACTTACAACATCAGTTTTTTTTTTTACATAAAAATGTACTAACTTCCATCAATTTCGTAAGTACTACATCAAATTCTTAACAAACAACTACAAGCTCAACTTCAAGTTTGATTTCTTCTACCACTTCATCTCCATTAGAAGCATTAGCATTCATCAATCTCTTGTGCAGCAACAACACCCTATTATGTATCCAATTACAATCAAACTTAAATACAAAAGCCATTTCCTTTTTGGTAGGGACTGAATTTCCTCCTCCTTTTCATGAGTCTCCATTTTCCTCAACAGCCCTATAATTACAGTCCTGGCTCTATTAGACACAGGTGGATCAAACCACCTAAAAAAACCACAACCACTTCCACTCCCCACCTATTCAACCAAAAAAATTAAATACAGATAATTATAAACTCACATTAACACATCAGTCAAAAACAATTATCAAATGGCTATTACAGATTATTTCAAAATAAAAACAAATTTATACTAACCTGGTAACTTTGACAACCGAAGAAGTGTCTTCCTAGATTTGCATCAGTCCAAGAGGTTCTCAGAACCGCCACTTCTTTGCAATGACAATTTGAAATGTAAATTTGGTCCTCCATTTCTAGCAAAACCGAATAATGACTGTTAATCAACAAAGAAAGATAAGAAAATTGAAGATAATAGAAATGAAGAGAGAATATAAGTAATTGAAAAAGAAGAAGAAGAGAGATGAAGAAAAATGAAGAGAAATCAAGAATACAAGAGTAAAGATAAGAAATCGATGAGGGCAGAAATGAAGAGAGAAGAAAAAAGTCAAATAAATAAAAATAAGAGATCGAAGAAGATAAGTAATTGAAGAAGAAGAAGAAAGATGAGATTGAAGAAGAAGTAATTGAAGAAAAACTAATTGAAGAAGAAGAAGAAGAAGAGAGATTTGATTTAAGACGAAGTAATTGAAGAAGAAAAAGAGAGGACCTGAGATCGCATAGAAGAGAGTAGAAATTAGGTTAGGAAAAAGAAAAAATTGGGAAAGTTTCTCAAGTGTTAAATTTGAGTTGAAGATGCCAAGTAGGCAAGGGGTAAATTTGAGTTGGCAAATGATGTGTAGCTCATGTGGCAGAATATTTGGAGAATACTTTCTCTTCAACTACCACTTCAACAATTTTAGGTTTAATTTCGGTGAGTGACCTAAAATTGAAATAAAATAGAACATTAGTGAGCAGATTGAAACAAATTGAAAACTGATGACCATTTTGAAATCCAATAAAATGATGGTGACCTGGGGGTTTATTACCCCCCAAAATTTTGACAAAATTGTTAGTTTTAGTCAAAATTTTGAAGTTTGTCAATTTGTTTCAACATCTTTGCATTTTGAGTCAGTTTTAGCCAACTTAAAAATGATACATGCCGATGTGTGGAAGTGCTACATGCTCCTGTTGTCAATTTGGATTAAATTGACAAATTTTCAAAAATGAGGCTAAAATTGACAATTTATTGAAAGTTATGGCTAAAATTGATAGTTTTTTGAAAGTTGTGGCTCAAATAGTTTTGACATCATACGATAAAACCTCGATAAAATAATATCGTTGGACCAAAGAAAAATATTATTTTATAGAAGTTATTAATTTATCGAATAGTACTTTGGTATATAAGTCTAAATTGGAACTAAAAAAAATTATTATTTAATCGAGATTATTAACTTATTGGATATTAATTAATCGATGTTTTGTACATTATTGTTAAATTGGCTAAAACTGACACAAAACACGAAGATGTTGGAATAAACTGACAAACTTTAAAGTTTTGGGTAAAATTGATAATTTAATCAAAGTTTTGACTAAAATAATTTTTTTTAAAAAAAATCATGAATGAAGTGATAAATTTTGGTAATCTTAAAGATGTTTAAAATATTTATACTAGTTTCTTTTAATTAGTTAGTGAAATAAATTTCTTGATCATAGATAAAAAGAAAAAAAAAAGAAAATCTAATTTTTTTTTTTTGGGTATCAAAATATTATTTGTATACAGATAAAAAAATATAAGTTTTAAATGATTCAGAGTTAACACCACCGTCCATGCCTAATTTTTCTAGATTTTTTTAAACATAAAAAAAGCACCATTAATTTTTTAATGATTAATTAGGTACATGCATGTTGTTTAAGAATTGAACAAATTGTGTCATTTCATTTTCTTTATAATAAGTACGCCACTCTATATTTGTTTTTCTTATAATCAGACGTAAATCACATCCTTGTAATCAAATTTGGTTTTGTCTTAACTCAAATAATAATATATAAAAAGAAGTCTTGACTTAATTTTATTGTTTTCGTAATATACAAGAAAATATTTTTAAGAAATGTATATAACAACGTAATTTTGGCATAACTAAACAAAATGGCAAAACCCGTGTTTGGTTCTATTAAATTCTTTTATTTCAATTTTGTTTTATTAAATTAAGAATAAGAATCTGTAACAATCTGTAAAAAAAAATTGCAAAGGATAGGATATAGATGAGATATTTATCATTCTTACTCATACCCAAATTATCAATATAATTATATCAATATTTCAGTGGATATAAAATACTTAATTAAAAGCAGATGATTTTGGATTTGTCACATGGGTTTCTGGACATGTTTAAAAGATGACACTTAAAATGATTGTGGTTTTGTTATGTTTTTCTGTTCTACTTAAAGTTTGTGAAGCTTTAATATAATTGTTAATGATTTTTGACCTATCACATTTCTGATGGTTTTTGACTTTCCATATTTCTAAAGTTTATTTATTTAATTTTTATTTTTTAAGTTTCTTAACCTATCATATTCATAACTTCCTTTGTGTATGTTAATTGTATTTGACCTACTATATTTTAAACATTTGCTTGTTATTTGCCTTTTGAGTTTCTAAGCTATTAATAAACATTTCACTAATTTCTTTCTTATAAATTGATGCTTTGGAGAGCTTCTTACACTTGTTTTACATGACATCTTTTTATTCACAAGTTTTCTTTCTCATTAAAATATCTTTGAAATATTTTTTTATTCACAAGTTTGTACCATCATTTTTATCATCATTAAGGGATAGAAATCTCCATCACACAGAAAATGATATAATTAAAAGGAATACTGATGTTATCGAGACTTTGTCGCAACAAGCTAAATACAATTTGATATTATTTTTTATAGCTTCTTTTTTACTATACTTGATATAAAAGTTCTTTTTCATTTTTTTTTTTTTTGTATTTAGATCCTAAAAGAGTTTCTCAAATCATAACCTATAGAAAAGTAAGACTCTAATGGATAATAGTACTAAATCTGAAGAGAGGAAAGTTTGATGGTCTTAACAATTCAATTAAAATACCAAATAAGTTGAATAATATATAATTTTATATCAAGTAATTATATTGAATTTTGGTGTTTTACATTTTCATTATTGATTGGGAAAAAAATTCCTAGATGATGAACGATATTCAAGAATTTTGCGTTAGTTTTGAGAAGGCAAAAACATCATGTTATAAATTTAAGAAATGATGTGACATGTTATTTTATTTTTTATTAGAAGACTATTTTCATTCTTTTTCAAAAAATTGTCTTTGTTAATTTATTTTTATTTAATAAAGCATATAATTATAATTTATGTTTAATAAGTGCAAATACATTATATTCATTATTAAAATAATTTAGATAGGTCATGAACATAGAAGTTCGACATTTGGAAAGTTATGTTGTGTATTTGAGTTTTACGGTGCAATCCTTTGGAATGAAGAAAGGAATCAAATGACTAAATAAGTATCAAATCTAAAATTCTCTTTGTGTTGTATGGAGGAAGTCCAATTAAAATTGCTAAAAGACACTCCTGAATTTCTTAGGAAACTTATGGAATATCATGGTGGTGAAATAACAAAGATGGTTTGAGAAAGGATTAAAGCTCATAATTCTATGTTTAGTTTCACCTTTATGGGAGGAAATGTTAATGGTGCAATCAACGATAAACTTGCTCCATATTACTTTCTACTTTTTGGACAAAAACTATTATCTTATTAGTTTATGGTTTCCAAAACTTGATTGCAAAGCCTAAATTTTCCCAACTCTATATTTATGACACAAATAATGAAATTCATAATGGGTTTGAAGTTATAAAGCTCTACAGAGAAATAGAATAGTCTTGATGTTAAAATATTTGAAGGAATATATAGAATGTTAAATGAAAATAATGTCTTAGTCCAATCTTTTCAGTTTTACAAGAGACATGTTATGGAATTCTAATGTGCTAGAATTGAAGGTAAGATTGATTTGTAGAAGACAACATGATGAACGTTAGTATAATTTAAGAATTAATTTAGTGTAGAGTCTTACAGTTTAAATTTTTTTGAAATTGTTTTTTTTTATTAAGAGTACTAAATTAAATACTTAATTAATTTTTAAATGTTATAAAGCTTAAATTCAAAACACTTAAATGGAATTTAAAAGACATATATATGAATATAAATTCATATGATTAAATCTTCATAAATAGTCATTAAAATATACACTATTTTATGTTAAAAGAATTTGAAATTCAAAGAGTTTTAAATTATACTTAATAAAAATAATAAAAGTTGATTCTCAAAATTGTGACTTTTTAATCGAAATAATGCGCGTGTGTCCCTTCCCTAATTTACTAATGAAATAAAGAAGAAAAATGGGAACCAATACATGTGAATTTAAGGTATTTTATAACTTGTCATCTAGGATTATGGTGAGAGATTTAAGAACATTTTTAGTTATTTTTATATAATTTCACACATACAAATTTCTTTTGACTTATGATATTTTTAACATCTGATTAATTTAAGTCTGACTTTAAAATTTCATAGCATCTAACTAATTTAAGTATGACTTTAGATATTTCTATACTATAACTAATTTAAATGTGACTTTAGATATTCCCTGTTTCTCATAATCTCAAATTTTTTCTCTTATTGTTAACAGAATTTCAACTGATTGGTGGCATGACATGAGGATTAATTTTGAGCCTAGAGGGAAAAGCCTAATAGAGGGGTTAATTTTTTTCATGGCCATGACCCTCTTATAATATTTTGGCTTTCACTTTAAGTAGTAAAAACAAATCATTTTTATTATAAAAAAATATATTAAAACTATTTAAAACTTTATAAAATCTAACTTTTTTTTTAAAGTTATTTGAGATAATTCTACTTACATCTAGGGGTGTGCAACAGGTGAGATTGAATCGAAATTTCTGAATTTTTAAAGATTAAACCAAAACCTAAAATTAATAGGATTTGATAAATTTAAATTGAACTGAATTACATTAAAACAACTTGATCAATTTTTTGGAAAAAATTCAAATCATACTTTTTTAGTATTTAAAATCAAATCAAATTGAAATATAATTTAAATTTCAAAATGAATCAAACAAAAAATGATTAGGTCTTTTCATTGCCTACTTACACTTTAATATTAAGTATAGATGTCAAAAATAATTTAATAACTCTCTCTAGAAAGCTCTGGGTGCACGTTAGCATGCTAACATACACTGTTCAGCCATGGTGAGAAAGAAAGAGAGAAAACCACCAGGAAGACCTCGAAAAGTCACAACAAAAGAAAGAAAAGATGAATCGAAAAAAGTTACAGAGAGTACATATGGTAATGTTGTTTTTGAATAAGAGCAATTGAATCAAGAAGTTATGAATTCTCCAGAAATTCCCATTGAAGGAGTTAGGGTTCCTGAGCCCTTCAAAGATAATCGATCCAGAAAAGAGGAGTGCAAGCTACATTACGTTGCTCCAGTGGTTAGTCAAGGAGCTAAAATGGCCAAAATTGTTCCATCGGTGGCTAATAGGGAAGCTAAAAGATGGGCAAACACACTAATAGGTTGTGTCTATGGACAACAGCCACAATTCTATAAGCTTCAAAGTGTCCTTAAGAATCATTGGAAGGATTATGGGCTAATTGAAGTAAAGATGGTGAAGGTTAACCTATTTCTCTCTAAATTTGAAGATAGTGAGGGGAAAAATAAGTCGCTGAAGGACACACCTATTACTTTTAACGAGAGTCCATTGTGTTGTAAGAATGGAAAAAAAGATCTTCCTTTAACTTCTCTCAAATTACATCGATGCCAGTATGGGTAAAACTCCCAGATCTGCCATGGGAGTACTAGAATTCTGAATTTTAAATGCAATTGGTAGTCTTTATGGCACTCCATTATATTTAGACCTATGCGCTCAACAGCGATCTAAACTTGCTTATGCCAGGATGTTAGTGAACATGAATGTCAGGGGTTTTTTCCTTAATCAGATAACATTGGAGATGGAATTAGAGGAGCAATTTATGCAAAGAGTTGAATATAAATGGAAGCCCTAGTATTGTGATAATTGTAGAGGATTTGGGCATTCAACATAGTAATGCAAGCCTAAGGAGGAAGCAAAGGTGTGGGTCTTAAAGTCACAAACAGAGAAACAGAGATACAAGTTGATGTTGGTCCTCCATCCCCAAAGAGATCCAGAGCCAATGCCACAAGAGATAATGACACTAGTTTTCAACAAGTAAGTAACTCAAAGAAGAAGGGCAAAGCTAAGACAACATTTGAGGTTAGGCCTCCTGTTAATAAAATAGAAAACAATAGTTTTGATGTGCTAAGTGATTTTGATGATGATGTTAATGTTCCATCACAGAGGTTAACCAAATCTCTAGATAGAGGAAGATGATAATTTCTTGGAATGTGAGAGGACTTCATAGTCCTCAAAAGCAAGCTTAGGTAGGTCACTTGCTTGCAAATAATAAGATTGCTATTGCTAGATTATTAGAAAATAAGATAAAAAAACATGATGTTGATATTATTTGGAGAAAATTAAAGTTAAATAATTGGGACTATATGCGAATCATTGTAGTACTGAGCTTGGTAGAATTTAGGTTTTGTATGATAAGAGGAAAGTATGTTTTCAGCTTCTTTTGAAGTCTAGTCAAGTCATTCATTATCTAGTCTCAATAGATAATACTAGATTTCACTGGTCCATTATTTATGGAGATAATGTTTTGGAGATCAGGAAGAGATTATGGAGTTCAATAATAGATTTTAGTATGAATATGTCTACTCCTTAGCTAATTCAGGTTGATTTCAATGCTATTAGATCCAACAGTGAGAAAAGGGGAGGGAATGATTTAAATGATGAGCATAAAGCTGAAATGAATGATTGTATGCAGTAGGCTAATTGATGACTATCCATAAGTGTATGGATTATCGAAGTAATAAACTCGGGTTACGAGGTCGATCCACAGGGACAAATCGGTTAACAATTAATTTTTCGATTAAAGGCACAATTAACAAGAAATTAAAACGAATACCCTTGATTTTATTTTTGAGAAAATTAAAAACTAATTAATAATTCAACCAAATTCAATAATTAAAACCAAAGCAAGAAAAACTAATTAAAAACTAAAAGCAAATTAAATTGATAAGAAAAACCAATAATAACAAACACTAGAGCTTAGGAATCCATCTAGAGGGGAAATTCAATTACTAATTAAAATTCAATTAAGCAAAACTTTACTAAAATATTTTAATCCTTTCCCAAGGCAGAAAAACGTGTTTAATTGAACTAGCTATGCTGCTCTTTCAATGCACACCGATTAGAAACAACTAAACCCATTAGGCGAAGTTTTTAAATCAAGTTTAGGTTAATTGCCGTCTCCGTATTAACGTCTAAACAA
>CANYLF012652330.1:0-12604 GCA_948193215.1 Bocquillonia castaneifolia
GTTGGATAGAAGGAGAATGATTCACCCACTCTTAAATGGGCTGAATTTCTTTACACCCTAAATTGGGGTATAGGGAAATTAAACTCCTGCTTAATTTTTTAATCTAAACACAATTAGCTACCTCCCCTCCCATTATAATACCTTCCCTCCTCCATATTACCTCGTATCCATGCACAATGTAAAAGTCAAAAGTTGAAGATAAATATACTATTCATTTAAACTCCATAATGACATAGTTTTTTTTTTTTTTTTAGAAAACCATAATATCATTGCAATAACTTAAAAGACATCAAACATTCCTGAGGATCTGACAAAAAAAACGATGCCTTGCCTTGTCTATGAGCAAGCATATTCGCAGATCGACAAACAAAAGACAGGCAATTCAACTATCTTCTATTTTTTCTAATCTATCTTCCTCTTGATCTCTGATTGTCTTCCCCACGTTAAGACAATCTAACTCCACATCGATCCCCTACAGCTTGCAATCATTAATCCATGATAGATTAGATCGAACTCCCACAAAAAGAGGAGAAGAAAAGCTCCCACATAGCTTGTCCTTTACCAAGTTTCCATATGATTCCTGACACTAACACTTTGTTTGGTTTGAGGGATAGCAAGGGATATGAAAGGATAACTGAAGGGATATCCACCATCCCTTATTTGGGAGTTTTTCTTTTTTATAATAGAAAGCATAAGAATGGATAGCTTATCTCTTCTGCATCCATTTTTTTATTCCCTCAATTTGAGGGAATAAGAGTTATCCGTCCGTTTATACTGAAATTATTTCTTAAATATTGCTATTTTGTCATTATTTATCATTATCCCTTTTTTTCCTTCAAAACTTTCAAACAAGATATATCATTTAGCACTTCCTCCCCTCTCCTTTCTTTTCGTTATAATTAATTAATATCCTTTCTTTTCTTACCCTTCTAAAACCCCCAAACAGAATGTAAATATCTTAATGCAGTGATCTAATAGAGACTGATTATTTTAGAGGATGTGTCATGAACTCCATAATTATACTCATACTTAATCTCATTTAATGTATAATAAAAAAGGAAGTTCTAAAGGTCATTCAACAAAAAGCTCTAATTCATTATTACTTTCCTTAGTCTAAAGCATGTTACTATCGTCACCAAGCTTTTACATGAAATCAACCATGTTTGTATTTTCAATATGTTCCTTGGCTTATATTGGGCATCATGCTTGCCCAATAGGACAAACCAATCAATGAGTCTGCCAGAAGTTTTTGGTTTTTCCATGGTTTTCCTTAAAAGGCATATTGTTCTCATAACAACTTTATAGACTTAGAAGTATGCCTTCAATCTCTCAGCAGCTTCAACAACTTTTAAAGTTAGTTTGTTCACAATAAGGTAGTGAATCTATACTTCTTTTAGAACCCTGCTCTCATATAGATTGAGTTCCGCTTTCATTCTTCTTCTCTTACCAAAACACTGCTATAGCCTCTTGCGAGCAAAACAGATAAAGATACAGTTGCTCCCTTATGATTGGTTCACTCAATAAAAGGGAGGTTAACATGACTTTCATTGTCCTAACTTCACATTCTTCAAAGTCTTGCAAATATGTGAGGATTTCATAGGCAAACAGGAGATGAATCTTCCTAAGGCAATGATTTCCCAATTAAGCTCTTAAACCTTACGGATGTTTCTTGGTGATTGTAGCTCGAGGATGGCCCACACCTTCTCTAGATTAGCCTTTATTCCCTTCTATAAAACTATAAAACCTAAGAATTTTCCAACCCTAACTCCAAAAATACAATTTTCTAAGTTAAGTTTTATTAAGAATCGGTTTAATAAATCAAACATTCTTTTTAAGTCAGCAACATGATCTTTCATCTTCATGGTACATAGCATCAACATTCTTTAGCCTAGAAGGCATCGCCTTGTGACAAAAGGTCTCTACATCTATAACAAAAGAGGTTTTATCTTGATTTCGCATTGCATGTCAATTTGATGATGGCTTAAGTCGCATCAATAATATGCATAGCTCAACCTGTTAGTATCGATTGATGGAGGGTGAAAGGTTGTGATCTATTGGACATGATGATTTTTTCACAAGAAGTCGGTAAACTCTATTTTACAAGGTTTGAATTGGGTTGATTCATTAGTACTCTAATCAGTTGAGTAAGAGAATATTATTACCCAGATGAAAATTGAGAATTGAGTAGGGTGATTAGATGGTCAATTAACAAGATAGCTATTTTAGTGACAACCACCACCAGAAGAGAAATTTTGTCGTCTTGAGCAATACTTTAAAATTCACATTTTCGATATATTGCTTAATTAACCCATGGGATAAGTGTTAATACCTTGTTTGGTATAACAATGTGAGGATGGGATTAGTAATCCTTCGGCCTCCCCCTGATTTTAGTAATCCCACATCAATGGGATTGGTAATCCCACTAACTTTTATTTGTAATTTACTTATTTGTCCTCCTTTCTTTCATTGTATTTTCTAAAATACCCATATCTAAAGTTATTTAAGTAATTTTATTGATTTATTTAATCCTACTATTAAGTTAATTAACATACCAAACAAAGGATATATAATAAGTGATTAGTTAATACTTAGGTTTAGCTTTTTATTACCAAACAGGGTATATGATAAATAATCTCATTCTTTAACTAATCCCAGGATAAATCTTAATCCTATCATTAGCTAATCCATCAATCGAATGGCTCCTTGGTGGTTTTTTTTTCCTTAAGAGTTAATTCAGCATAACACTACATATTTATTTTTTTATTTTGATCTCTTTTTTTTTGTTTATAATTGGGGGAATGGAGATTCAAACCTCAAACTCTCAAATGTCTTTTTACCATTAGGTTTTAAAAAAAGTGTACATTAATACTCCATCGCTATCTAATATTTTTTAAAAAAGCTCAAGAAAACAAGGGTTAAGTAGGTTAAACCGAAACTGAGTTATTTGGTTTCACAAAGAATTCTGAAACTGCTTCAGAAATGCTATTCACAACCTGGGTTAGGAGCTGCCAAGTTGTCTTCTGCAGCAAATAGCAGACAATAGGAGTTGGCATATAATACCGTTCCAATCTTTTTTTCAAAAACAGGACTTTAAAAGAGCTGAATCTTAGAATTGATCATACATCCCCTTCACTCGTTGCATACATTAGACACTATTTTGTGCTATTCGAGATATTACCCACCGGTGAAAAGAGTTTATAAACAAAGTTTAAGCAGTGGAATTTTGGATTTTATAGTTATGATCTATGCCTTTGGCCTAAAGGATTAAGTGGTGGAAAAGTTTGTCCGTGCGGTTGAGCATTTCACAATTTCACACTCTCTCGTATAGCCAATTATCCTTGGGAAAAACACTCATTATAGAAGATTCTCTCATATAGCCAATTATCTGAGTACCGACTTATCCTTGTGAAATCACTCATTAAATGCAGGGTTAGGTTGATTTATGAATGTTTTTTTTTATGGAGGTTCAAGAGAGCCATCTTTGTTAGGGGCAAAGTCATATGTAGCTGTTGATATATGACTATGCTAATAATTTAAGGGGAAAATACCTTGGAAATAGTCATTTAAGGGGAAACTATGCTAATAAACAAAGATACCAAACACATGGAATCAACAGATTAACTAGTCATTTGCCCTGTATTAATGCTAAGTTTGATCCTTGTCATTGGCAAGAGTTGGTGGTTGAGTTTTACTAATATTGTGTGTAAATCTATTAACTTTTGAAATAGCAGGTTCCTAATGTTCAATCAGTTGTGCGCTGTTCTTTGACTACAGTTTGAAGAAAATACTTGAACGCTATCATCTTCATGAAAGTGAAAATGCTAGAGTGAACAACAGTTGTGAGCCCAAGGTAAGTTAATTTTCATCATTTTGCACATATTTCATACTGGGGAACTGCTGTATTAGATATACGGAAACAGGGCAGCAACCATTTCTAATTTTCTATATATGAATATTAATATTTCATTACATTTTATTTGTTATATCCATAAATTTTGTTTTAATTGATCATATAAACTGTTAGACCTAGTGTGGATCTACCTGTCCTCCTGATTGCGAATGCTTCGATCAAGATCATGAAGCAAACTATTTTCATTGACTTTTATACAAATGATAAGATAATGTGGGTGTAATTTTCCCATTAAAATGTTGCAGTTGTAGTGCATTGACCCTAATTAATGCATTATGCTGCAAGAAGTTGTTTGGCCGCCATGCATGTTGTTTTAGCATATAGGCAGGCTATAGCTTCTTAAGAGGAACAAGGAATAAATATGACAGAAATGTTGAGGCTTAGGGGAAGCTGCTCTCAACTTGGCTTAATTTAGATGCTGCAAGAATAAATATCCCTTTACCTCTTTGTTGTAGTTGAGCCTTCTAAAATTCAACTTCTGCTGGAATTAATTTGTATGAAGTCAGTTGTCTGTCTGAAGGTTTACAATGCAGGGGGGCAAGATTTAAGTTTACAATGTTGAATATATAAAACAGTTATGCTGCTAAGAATAATAATGGAGGTGGTAATTTCCACAAAATTGCGAAATTTACAGAAATATATATTACGGACAGCAATCTGTTTCTATGTCACTTATTTGATTGGTTTCTGACTTTCTATAAAATGTGTAATTCTTCATGCTCTCTATTGTTACTCCTAAACAGGGCCAGCAGGCAGAATCTACAGGTTGCTCTACTGATGCTAATGTACTGCAAACACTGCAGAGGTATAGTCATATAGATAGATAATTAGCATATCTTAATTTTGTGAAATAAATATAAATGGTGTATTAATTACATTTTATTGCAGGCATGTTGAAGAAAATAGCATAGAGCAGCTAAGTGTGGCCCAGTTACCACAGCTAGAGAAACATCTTGATTCCATGATGAGACAGATCAGACTCAGAAAGGTCAATTTCCATACATTTCTTACTTGAATATTTTTCTACTTCAATATCTAAAACTTTGGGTGACAACTAGCCAAGTTCTTTGATGGATGTCATCGATTTTAGCACAAGCCAACGTATTAAGGTTAAGATGTTGGAACTTGTTTATTATTATTATTAGTATTAGTATTAGTATTGTCTGGAGTGCGTGCAGAAGATGAACATATAATATAATAGAAAGCCTAAATTATGATGATGAATTTTCTATCAAAAAATTCCTAATCCGGGGTTGTTAAAATAAAAGAGGGAGTACTGATTGTTTAGCTCGTGTTCTCCTGTCTTGTGTACGTATTGTGGCTTTCATAAACAATTCTCTTAATAAAATGTTTGTTTTTCATCATTTCTGAGTAAATTCATGTTATTTGACAATGTGAGAATTAATCTAGAATCTAGTACAAGGATTTTACAACAACTGATTATTTTGTGGATCTGGTGCAAGGATTTTATAACAATAGATTATTTTGTAGAATGGTTGTGTACCTTTTTAAAAAATTCAAATTTCCTTTTGCATCTAACCTCCCCAGGACAAAAATTTTGCATCATGAAATATTAATCTACATTTTCGTCTCCATCCTTTTCAATAGTGGCTATCAATGAGACCAGTTAAAAGAATTAGGATAAATAATGGAGAGGAATACACAATTTATTTGACCAATTTAGCGTTGGACCTACTGCCTATGAGGTCTTGTGCAAGCTTATTGTAGTGTGGAAAAATAACAAAATGAGTTGGGATTTTCTTCTTATATAATGCTCTCCGATTCTGAAATGTCAATAGGCCTATGTGTTTGCACTGATAAGTGTTTTCAGGCCATATTTATAGAGAAGTATGGTGGGGCAGGGGGCCCTCTACCTCTAGCCTTTCTTATATTTATTTATTTTTTGATTAAGGTTCAAGTTGCCCCCTTAACTTTCCAAAGATATCAATTTGCTCCCTTGAACTTGTCAATAAACCAAAATTTTTATAAACTCTATTATTTCAAACTCAATCGAATCAAAATTGAGAGGTTTTGTTCAATTTTGTGGTCTAATTCTGTTTTTATACCGTTATACAATAATGAACTGTCAATGAAAAAATAAATACACTTTTCGTATGCTGCTAGCTTCAGCATTGTATACCTCATTTCTCTTATTCACGGTTTCATCACCTCTTCCGTCGCATCGATCCACTATTCATCCCTCATAGTAGAAGTGGTAGCAACAAAATTTTACAATAATTAAGAATACCAAAAATGCCAAGAAAAATGGTAATATTTTGGTGTGAACTAAAGCGTTTTTAGAGAGTTCCCAAACCTTGGTGAGACTAGTTGTGTAAAGCACGACAATCAATGGGATGTAGTATTAGTATTTTATTACTGTTAGTGTATGCTAAGAGATTTAAAAATCATACTGTTATTTATATATTATACTAACTTCAATATGACTTTTTGGCTCATTAAATTTGTTTGGTATACTCAGGATAATTTTTTATTTATAACTTCTTAGGGCTATCTAACCTATAATTATATTTTAGATAGATTCTTATCTTTATAAAATTTGGTTATTTTCCTTATATAATTATTTTAATTAACATTTCATAAGTAGACCTAGTCACGGTTTAGAAATCGAAGATTTCGGTTCAAGAACTGATGGTTTCGGTTTCAATGAGTGGAAGAACCGAGACCGAACTTTTGAAGAAGGGTTTGATTCCGATTTGTTTACGATTTCGGTTCCGGTTTTTCACGGTTCGGTTCCGGTTCTTAATAATTTAAATTTTTTTATTATTTAATGGTTTGACTTTGTTTCAATTATAATCTAAAACATAAAAATTAGACATGTAAATAATGTATTAATTCATAAAAAAATTTTAAGAACTTAATTATTAAAAATAACTTATATTTTAAAATAAAATTTGACATATCCATTGACAAAAAAAAAATAATAGCAAATAAAAAGTTTGTACATCGATAGTATTATATTAAGTTGTATAATTTATATATACCATATGGATATGAAATTTTTTTAGATAATTAAATTAGTTAATACTATCATTTAGACTTAACATATATATATATATATGTATGTTTGTGAATGTTATTCAAAACCGACAGTTTCGATTCCAGTTCACTAAAGTAGGAATTGGGATTAACCATTTTAAGACAGTTCCGGTCTTAATTTTAGACCAAAATCATTAAGATGATTTTAATCCAATTTTTAACGATTCGGTTTCAGGTCAAAACCGGCCCGTGGCTAGGTCTATTCATAAGTATATATTCTAGTATAGTATTTTTTTTTTGATTGGATTCTAGTATAGTAATTTTACTTCTCGGAAAACATGAATTATTCCAATGGTTGCTACTATATGTGGTGTCTTCATAAGATTGTAGAGCAGAAAACATGAATCTAAACGTGCAAGGTCACAAAATAATGTTATCATCGAACAAAAACATATAAAATTATAAATATAATTATAATTTTAGGATAGATACATTTGCCACACTGCCAATGGTTTCTAACACCCATTTTTAACAGTCACCCACTAAATGAGCCACATACTTAGAATTTACACCTACGCGTGGAAATAAACATGTGCTTAATTATATACAGTACTGCCAAACATGTATTACCTAATAATTTCATAGTAATAAATATATATTATTAATTGAGTAATTCTTGCCGGCTTAATGTCCAGGTTGAAACATTTACCTATGCAAACAAGTATTTGG
Organism: Bocquillonia castaneifolia; assembly: GCA_948193215.1. NCBI lineage: Eukaryota > Viridiplantae > Streptophyta > Magnoliopsida > Malpighiales > Euphorbiaceae > Bocquillonia > Bocquillonia castaneifolia. The sequence continues at coordinate 7,637 of CANYLF012652330.1, forward strand.
AAAAGATCAACTATTAATATTTAATAAAAAAACATATACGGAAAATTAATACATATTGTATGCAATTAACTAAGTAGCAGGAAAACGGAAACAGGACATGGAAACGACATGAAACGGACACCGGAAAATGATATTTTTAAAAAATATAGGACACAAGTGGGAGAAACGTGTAAATATTAAAAATACAGGGGTAATTTTATAAATTTTAATTTTTCATATGTGTTTATGCATATATATATTTACACACAGAGACAGACAATTATATTTTTTCATTAAAATTCATAAAAATTAAGATATTAAATAAAATTTAATTCATATATAAAAATTTAAATTATATATATATATATATATATAATTTAAACTAACAAAATTAAAATAATTAAACCTACCATAAAACTAACATAGAACACAATAGATCAAACAAATTATAAAATTAACACGAAAACAAATATAATCCAAAAAAATAAAATATACGTTCCAAAATCAATGATTAGGAGTGGTTAACTAAACCCTATATAATTAGGATTAGATTTTGTTTTTAAAAAAAAAACTTCTTTTTTTCTTAGAAAACGAGTTTCCTAATATTTTGAAAATCAAATAAACGAATCTGAATTTTTTTTAAAATTTTCAGAAACGGCCCCAAAACATTTCTTTTTGGTTTTTCAAGATTTCGGATACTGAAACGTTTCTAAAACGTGGAAATGACGATGGGAAGAGTTTCCTTGTAATTAATCACAAAACTCTCTTTCCCAACTAGAAAAAAAAGAGTATTTTTAAAATAAATCTAAAAAGAATTTGGATTGATGGTAAAGTTATGACTTGATTGTCCCAATTTTTAATTTATACACAGTGTATTATCATAACAAGAGATAGTAGTCTTATATATCATTATATAGCATCAATTCTAGTTCAAAATTCAAATATATCAGGTCTCAAATTAAATAGTAAACTTTTCAAAATATTTTAAATTTATCGGAATGTGTATCTAAGATGACATGTCACATTTATATAATAAACTTTTAGCTAAGTGTCAATTAATTAAGCTTACACTTCACATTTTTCTAAAAAAATATTTAGAACAATTTCAATATATTCTTAAATTTTAATCAATTAAACAAGCACTTCAGATTTTTTTAAATATTTAATATAAATTTTAAATGCATACTAACCTTTAACTGGATCTTAATTATATCTCTATCTTTACGAATTTTTCATAAGAGGTGAATTATTCATCGAGTTAGTTATTTTTCTAAAGAGTGTTATATAAGCGTGTTATGTCATTTCATTTGTAGATTCTTCTTTTTTAACATATATTTAAAATTTGAACTTATTTAAAATTTGAACTGAAGTTCATCCATATAACTATTATTTCTTATAATAATATCTCTATAAAAATAACAAAAATTATTAAAAATATATAATAAAAAAATACATAAAAATTTAAAGAGTTCATGGAATTTGAAAACATCGATACCTTTTTTTTCCTATTTAGCTTTTATTGTTTCCAAGGAAAAGTAGAGAAGCAGGAAAGTATTCTTGGCAACTTCTTTTTTTTTTTTTTCAAATTAGAAGAGAGGGTTTAAACCTGAACTCAGGTCTTCATTACATGTCTCATCTTTTACTTTCCTTAACACGCCCCCTCAAGTTGGAGCATGAAGATTATGAATGCCCAACTTGCCAAGTAGAAAATGGAATTGAACGTTGCCTAAAGCTTTAGTGAAGATATCAGCACGTTGAAGATGAGAAGCGACGTGTGACGTGACAATGAAGCCCAACTTAATGCAATCACGGATGAAGTGACAATCAATTTCTATATGTTTCGTTCTCTCATGATAGACAGGATTGGATGCAATGTGGATGGCTGCACGATTATCACAATGGAGTTAAGCAGGCAAAGTGTTAAATAGTCAGGTCATTAAGCAAAGTGCGAAGCCATATGATTTCGCAAGCAGTAGTGGCCATCGTTCTATATTCGGCTTCAGCGGAAGAGCGGGATACAACAGGTTGTTTCTTGGCTTTCCAAGAAATAGGAAAGCACCCAAGAAAGATGGAGTAACCAGTGATAAAACGGCTTGTAATGGGACACCCAGCCCAATCTGAATCACAATAGGCATGAAGCTGAAAATTAGATTTGCAGGAGAGAAAAATACATTAACCTAGAGCAGATTTATGGTAACGCAAGACACGAAGAGCAGCTGTCCAATGGGCTTGGCGTGGTTGATACATAAACTGAGAGAGAATATGAACTGAGTAGCAAATGTCTGGTCGAGTGATGGTGAGGTAGATAAGTCATCCAACTAGACGTCGGTAAGCACTTGCATTATCAAGCAAAGGACTGTTGTCTAACGCCAATTTATAATTTTGTTCGCTGGGGAATGATATTGGTTTGGTACCAAGCATGCCTGTCTCTTGGAGAATATCTAACGTGTATTTACGTTGAGATAAAACAATGCCATTAGGGGATTGGGCTACTTCTAAGCCAAGGAAATACTTGAGTTTGCCAAGATCTTTGATGTGAAACCAAGTAGCCAGGTATTCCTTAATGGCTTTAGTATGTGCATGGTTGTTGCTTGCAACTATAATATCGTCCACATAGACAAGCAATGCTGTGAAAGAAAAACCCTTTTGATAGAAAAAGAGGGAGCTGTCGACCTTGGAATGAGTAAAACCAAATTGAAGGATGGCTATAGAGAATTTTGCATACCATTGCCGAGATGATTGCTTTAAACCGTAAATGGATTTTCGGAGTCGACACAATCTATTGTCATTAGATGATAAATAGCCCGGAGGAGGCGTCATGTAGACTTCCTCCTTGAGATCACCATGTAAGAAAGCATTATGAATATCAAGTTGATGTAATTCCCAAGACTTGGCAGCTGCTATGGCTAGTAGTGTTCTAATTGTAGTAAGTTTAGCAACTGGTGCAAAGGTCTCAGTGTAATCAAGCCCTTCAACTTGTGTATATCCTTTAGCTACTAGGCGCGCCTTATAGCGTTCAATTTTCCCATCGTAGTGATATTTGATCTTGTAGACCCACTTAGAACCAATAGCTTTCTTGCCAAGTGGTAACTGCTCTAATGTCCACGTATTATTTTGTTTAAGAGCTTCTAATTCTCTTTTCATTACCTCTTTCTAGCAAGGGTCTTGAGTGGTCGGCGTATAGGACTTTGGCTCATCATTTTGTGTGATGGCCGCAAGAAATGCAAGATGAGGTGAAGAAAATTTAGAATATGAGTGAAAATTAGATAGTAGGTGAGAAGTACCTGAGGAAGCTGTATTGGAAGAGGTGGAGGAAGGCCTATTATGTCCAAGCAAATTAACATAAAAATCACGAAGGTGGACCGATAGTATTTTGGTACGAGGAGGTAGTGTTTCTTGTGATGTGTCAATTTGCTCTGGAGGAGTGTCTGATGTATTAATGGGTGAAGGGAGTGTTTCTATCTCTGTCACATGGTCAGAATCAATTATTTCCATTGGCACCTGTTCATGGTCAACAACGGGTAATGGTATGGGTGTATTTGGTGATGGAATATTCGGTGGAGATGAAGTATTGGTTTGGAATGGAAAAATGTGTTCAGAGAATTTGACATCCCTTGAAGTAAAAACTTTGTGGGTAGCTAAATTATACACTCTATATCCCTTTTGACCATAAGGATAACCAATAAATAGACAGGCTGTGGCCCGTTCATGAAACTTGTCTTTTGATTTAGGAATAATAGAAGCATAACAGAGACATCCGAACACACGGAGATGTGAATAATTGGGTCTGTTAGAAAATAAGACTTGATAAGGACTTTTTCCTGATAGGAGATGTGTAGGAATATAATTAATTAGATATGCTGCTGTTATAACACATTCTCCCCAAAATTTTATGGGCAAATTAGCCTGGAACCTTAATGCTCTAGCAACCTCAAGTATGTGCCTATGCTTACGCTCTACGACTCCATTTTGTTGGGGCGTAGAGACACAAGGAAATTGAGTTAAGATCCCATTTTGTTGACAGAATTGCTGAAAATTGTGATTGGTAAACTCAGTCCCATTATAACTACGAATTTGTTTGACGGGCTTCCCAAATTGTCTAGTGGTCATGGCTATGAAAAATATCAACCAAGTATATGTTTTTGATTTGGTTTTCATTAGATAAACCCAAGTGGTTCTTGTATAATCATCCACTATACTTAAAAAATACCGAGCACCTGATAAAGATGGAGACTAATATGGTCCCCAAATATCACAGTGAATTAACTGAAAAGCATCATTTGTTTTAACTGAACTGGTAGAAAAAGAAAGGCGAGTTTGCTTTGCACGATGACAAGAATCACAACATACATTAGAAAACTTATCGTAAAAAGGACCTAAATCTTTGAGAAGGGATAACTTATCAAAAGGTAAATGTCCAAGACGTTGATGCCATAGGGTCAACTTAGAATCTTGGGTTGTGAGAAAAGTAGCCGTGGAAACTTTGATTGCCCGAAAATAATAGAGCTCGTCTCGTAATTCACCCATTCCAATCAGTTTCCTCACGGCTAAGTCCTATAAAGCACAAAAGGAAGGGAAAAAATGAGCAGTGCAATTTAAGGCTTTTATTAACTTACTAACAGAGATAAGGTTGCATGTGAATGAAGGGATGTAGAAAACATTATTCAAAGTAATGAGTGAATTAAGAAAAACATCTCCATAGGACTTTGCTGGGATGAATGATCCATCTAGAATTTTGATTGGTGAGTAATGAGGAATATCTTTGTGACAAGTGATAACCACCTTTATGACATGTCATATGATCGGAGACTCCCAAATCAAAAATCCATTCAATTGTTTTATTGGACAAAGAGGTTGCCTTACCAGCGAATTTGGCTATCAAGTCATGATTTTTGTTCAGGTTGAGCATAGATATCAGTTGGGCATATTGTTCATTCGTCAATCCTGGTATTGGTACCTGGCCATTACCATCGACATTCTCAACATGCT
>CANYLF012652814.1:0-11865 GCA_948193215.1 Bocquillonia castaneifolia
CAAATTGGACATTTTCTTGTAGTGTTACACACATATTAAGAAAATAATTAGCATAAGATTTAAATGACTATTTTAACCTTATTAAATGAATGATAGTATTCAAATAGTTATTTGATACTTCATTTGTCCCAAAAAGATGAACACTTTTAGCTCAACACAAATATTAAGAAAGTTAGTTTTACCAGGTAAAATACATTAATTTACTAAGAAAAAGTTACTATTACCCTCATTTAATAAACTAATTCCTTGAAAATAACATTGAAATTGAAGTCCACTACTATACTAAATAGGGGTATATATGACATTTGATCACTTGGTGCATTAAGTTACTGCTCATAATTTGAGACAAGAAAATTTTCAAAACTGTCGATCTTTTTGGGACGGAGGGAACACTATACATAAGTTAAAGGGTAAAATTAAAATAAATGAAAAATATTCTCTTGAAACTCTAATTAAAGTGATAACTAATTATAGATAAATCTCATTCTCACGGAGGAGTATATATTTAAAAATAGTTGATCTCTTTGGATCCACTGTATATAAATTCTTAAATGGACTGCTTCAAACGACAAATGATATTTCGTCATTGCTTTGATCATCATTTTCATGAAAACTTCATCAAATAGTTTATCATATTAATTTTCTTATTGATAATTAAGTGATCAAAATATCATCTCCAATCCAATTGCAAAGAGAAGTTGTATGAGGAAAATCGTGCTTTGTAGAAATCTACTCAAAGTTATTTAATTACTATTATTTTGGTCAAAATATCTAAAATTATCGAACTGCACATTTGTACTACTAGTTCACGAAGTACAAGCGATCATATTAATTAGCCTTGTAATTTTTGTTTCATGTATATAGACCAAAGCATTTTGTAAAATTACTGTTACATTGATGGTTTGGATTGGAGAGATCCCAAATTTCAACTTACAAGCCTGGATTCGGAGTTTCTTGACACCGCGCACTAACTTCTTACATAAGCCGGATTTATAGCAAAAGAATTCTACTATACAATAGTTATTTAAAAAAAAAAAAAATCAATAAACTGCTTCATTGTTTCTAAAAAAATCTAATGCAAATGAACAAATAAATAATAAATATATAATCATGTTTGATAGAGCTGAAAGTTAAGTACTGAATTAAGTATTGAATTTAAATGTTGAATATAATAAATACTGAGATTTTAAGTCTTAAATTTAATAATATGTTTAATAATTTTAATCACTAAAAATATCAATATTAAATATTTTAAAGTTTAATTTTTTCACTTGTATTTATTAAAATATTTAATTAATACTATATATATATATATATAGGGGGCATGACAGTGAAAAGTATTTCTAATTTATATATTATTAATAGTTTAATAATAATTTAAAAATATACATATCATTTAAAAAAATAAAAAAATTAGCGACTTACATTTTTCAATAAAATCTTTTGACACAATTGAAATAAGATGTTAATTTGGAACCAGTCCAAAAGCCACGCATGAAAATTATAGAATGAACCAGTTATTTTATATCATCCGTTGACATGGTAATAGTCCAATTAAATATTTACATCTGTAATTAAAAAAAAATCTCATTCAAAGTAACCATGTTGAAGTGAGATGAGAGAATATAATCATAAGACAACATTCTGCCCTATATAGAATGACCTACATGTTATGATTTCTACCCCTACATAGAATGACTTACCTGCTATGATTTTACCATATAATTTCTCAGGTTGAAACAATTTTTTTAAGGGAAAAGATTAATGTTAAAATGTAGTACAATCTATGAAAGTCAATACTGTACTACACAACAGAAAGATATACGTACTCCGGCAGTTTGTATTTAATTTCTTATTGCATCATATTATTGATTATATTGAGATAGTTTGCATCGCAGCTAATTAATCAATGCAGCATCACTGTACAATTAACTAATCCATTCTAAAAAATTAAAGAAAACGTTCACATGGCTTCCCTATCTTCCCTTCCAAAAACTCTCAAGTCAACCCTTTACATTTCTCTACTAATCCTCCAATTCTCTTTAATAATCAAAGGCCACGGAGGAAGTGATGATGCAGAGAGTAGCAGCAATGACAAAGCGAATTTGCATGCAAAAGGGTTGATTCTGGTGAAAATATGGTGCTTGATCATTTTCTTTGTGAGCACTTTTATAGGTGGTGTCTCTCCATATTTTTATAGATGGAACGAGAGTTTCCTCCTTTTGGGTACTCAGTTTGCTGGCGGGGTTTTTTTAGGGACATCAACGATGCATTTCTTGGGGGACTCTACTAGCACTTTTGGAAGCCTTACGGACAAAACATACCCATTTTCATTTATGCTAGCCTGTTGTGGATATCTATTGACTATGCTTGCTGATTTGGTAATAATATTGGTTACTAACCGCAGCCGAAAAGAAACCAGGAGAGTACAAGCTGTGCCATCAGAAGAAGGTGATAAAGAAGGGCATCACGACCCGATTTTCTTGAAGACTACATCTCTTAGCGACACTATTCTGCTCATTTTTGCTTTGTGTTTTCACTCGGTGTTTGAGGGTATTGCTGTTGGAGTTTCAGGTAATTAATTAATTAAACCATGCTCCTGGATTTAATTAGTTCACAGTAATTATTCATGTTCCCAAGCTAGCTACTAGTTAGAGCGTAAAATAGAACAAATTAATTAAGGTGCGTATCGTAGGACTTAAATTTAGCAATAAAATCAACACTTTAATTAATACATTTTCATCTTGTATTCCTGGTTACCGTATTTGCCTAGCTGTGAATCTTTTTAACGTTATGTTATATACAGGTGTTTGGTGAAATATGTAGTAGAATTTGGAGTCATAGTCTGGCCATTTCCATTTAGGATATGTATCAAATTTAAATTAATTTTACGAAGTGGGTAGTTAATTATTTCATGCATAAATGATCAAATGACATGTATTAATCTATGCATAAATGATCAAATTTCAACCACATAGAAGTGCATTTTAAATATTACCAAATAAGCTAATTACTGTCATTTTCATTCAGTAACCTCTATAATTCGGATAACTTGGCTTCGAATTAATTTCTTTTAATTAATTTACAGTTCATAAATAAATTACTGGGGAGACCCGATTTTTGGCATTTAGCTAGTTTCTCATATAGAAGTATAATTATATATATGTGTTCAGCAACAAAGGCAGAAGCATGGAGGAATCTCTGGACAATATGCTTGCATAAAATTTTTGCAGCCATAGCAATGGGAATTGCCCTTCTAAGAATGATTCCAGATAGACCATTTCTGTTAACAGTAGCATACTCATTTGCGTTTGCAATATCAAGCCCAGTTGGAGTTGGAATAGGCATTGCCATTGATGCAACAACTCAAGGACGAAAAGCTGATTGGGCCTATGCTATTTCTATGGGAATTGCATGTGGTGTTTTTGTTTATGTTGCCATTAATCATCTCATTGCTAAAGGCTACAAACCACAGGCTAAAGTTTACCATGATACCCCTTTTTTTAAGTTTCTTGCTGTCCTTCTTGGGGTTGCTGTTATTGCAGTGGTCATGATTTGGGATTAATTCACCAAGTAACTTTTTAAATATATATATGGTGTGTGTTTTTGTTATCAATGAATGACACAAATTAAGATTTGTTGGTGTTTTTGCAATTCTATCTATGATGAAGTTAAATTAATTACACTCTAGATTTTTTATAATCAGGAATTGTTTTGGGAACAAGATTAATTAGAAGGAGACTTTCTCGAATTCTCACGTACGTGGTTGAAATTTATGTAACAAGGTATGCATGAGATTTACAAAACATAATAATAAAGGTACAACTTCTATATATGTATCTAGCAAGTATTTCTTTCCTGAAGAGTTGCTTAAGAATACTCTTTGAAAAAAAAAATTAATTCAATGTTTAATTGGCAAAAATGTAATGCAATGAAATGTAATTAATATAATGATTCAGTGTGTGTGTGTGTGTATAATGATCTAAAGATTTAATCTTTTTGGGTTTTTCACTACGACTCTAGCGATCTAGCTATTAGCATCTTCTCTGTGAAAGGCTTTAATATTATTGTTATGCTTCGAGCTTAAACAAACAAAAGTCCTTAATTATATCATATTTCATACCTTTCAAAAATGCAGGAACACTTTATATTTTGAGCCTCTGAAAAATAATAGAAACACAAACTTTTTTTTTTAAGGGGAGCAGACTGATTTTTAGTTCAATGGAAAGTTTTCTTTGTAGATATAAAAATATTTATATTTATTACATTCATACTAAAAATAGTGATAAGTATGAATAAATAAGACTATATACATTATGCATGATGAATGAAGTTTTCTAGGAAAAATTAATAATTTTTTAATTAAAATGATTATTATTTTATATGATTCTCATGTTTTTTTTCTAAATGTTTATGTTGTTTTGAGAGTGATGAAGTATTATAATATAATATGCTGACATGATTTTTTTTCCCTTCTAAAATTTAAGGACAAGAAAGGGTGCAACAAATTTGATTTCTCATTTTAATTCATCTACACCGATAGGTTACGTGATTCACAAAAATAAAGTTAATTATAATGTACTTACCCACCACTAAAAAAAATGTAAGGAGAAATTAATCAGTATGTATTATACAAGGATTGTGGTTGGTGCGCCTACAAAAAGGAGCTTAATCAGACAAATTACACACTGTTACTTGGATTATCTTGCTCACTTAAATTAAACCTAGCTTGTGGCTATATCCTTGAATCCTTCTAGTTCAAGACACAGAACGTTTCCATTGATTTAGCCAATTGGCATGCATCTTTTTCAATGAGAAGATATGTCTTTTTACTAGGGTAAATTCTCTTCAAAATTTTCTTGGATTAGCAAATAATGAAATTTCCTCATACAAGCAATCCACTAAACTTTTAAAGAAAATTTTCATGACAAGTAATCTCTATGAGAAGTTTCATTTGAGAGAAATAAAGACAGTAACTTATTATAGGGCTAATTGAGGTTAATACTAAATGAGGAAAACATCAACAGATAAATAAACTAATTGACTTTGATTCCACTCCAAATTGAACACGGTCCAACAATAAGTAATACGGACTATATATTATCCTGACAAAGTGTTGTTTTCTACCCAAACTATAGTGAATTTAATAAATATACCCTAATTTAGAAGTTGTGCATAATTAATATTTTATGTTTTCGACTTAAGACAAGTATACCTCAGGTTGATTTTTTCTGACAGGATAATACAAAAACGAAGTGGTTTTGTATTAAAACGATGTCGTTTTACTCTATTTTATTCTTCTTCCTTGATATCTTTTTTTTTTTTTATCATGGGATATATTTGTCTTAAGTCGAAAAGATCATGTATCAATCATGCACAACTTTCTAAGTGGGGTATATTTATCAATTTCATAATAGTTTGATGTTGAAAATTCATTTTGCCTATTATATTTAATTTAATGACCTAATCAACCGAACACACCCTTCTCACATACATGTATAAGATGCCCTTCTTCCCAGCCCTATTAATATCAGTGAATTAATTAAGTTCAAGAGTCAAACTATTCTTACATTTTCAACATTAATAAGCACACACTTCATTAAAAAAAAAGTGACAATATTAATAGTGTAGGCACAAAACTAAGCTAGCAAATACAAATGGGTGCATCAACTCCTCCTTTGTTGCATGGATTCATTATGTCACTTGTATTTGCGATGAGCCGGCTCTTGTTTCTTCCTGAGTTTGTCAATGCAGGCATTACTAGGCATTATAACTTTGATGTACGTGAATTAAGTACATTTTTTAGGCTCCATTTTTAGCTTGTGATTTGCTTATAATTTTTTTTAAAATCTTTGATATTGTTGCAGATAGTGATGGCCAATTATACAAGATTGTGTCGTACAGAAAGTATAGTGACGGTGAACGGGCAGTTTCCAGGACCTCCCTTAGTTGTAAGAGAAGGTGACCGTCTTATAGTAAAGGTCACAAATCATGTCTCCAACAATATGAGCATCCATTGGTATGGAAACTATATGTTCAATTACTTTCTATAAAAAATTTTTTTAACATTATGAAGGTTTATTAACCTCAAATGCAAAAAATACTAGCAGTAACAAAGGTTTGATTCTGGAGACATATTTTGAGAGAGAAAAAAAAATGAAAATTAAGAAAACAGTATACAACAACAAAAAAAGGGCTACATCTATTGCATTATGTACGTCAAAGCACATGTTAATTGCACCCTGTGAAAGTAGCAAGTAGCAAGCAAATGATTTGGCCGATGTGAGAAATATATGCATATAATTGAATATGTATGCCTCAAGATGATAATATATATATATTGGTGTTTCTTGGTGATGAAGCAGGCATGGAGTTAGACAACTTGAGAGTGGATGGGCAGATGGACCAACATACATCACTCAATGCCCAATTCAAACAAATAAAAGTTATGTGTACAACTTCACCATCACAGCACAAAGAGGAACCCTCTTCTGGCATGCTCACCACTCTTGGCTTAGAGCTACTCTTTATGGACCCCTTATCATTCTTCCTCCACTCAACACTTCTTATCCATTTCCCAAACCCTACAAGGAAGTCACAGTCATCTTCGGTACTACATATATATATATATATATATATATATATATATGCAAATTGTCATAAAACTTAATTGCAACATAAACAAGATCAATGGACAAAATTCTCTTCTCCCATTACCTTTGATTCAACTTCTCTACTAATGTTTAAACATGATCAACAGGAGAGTGGTATAGTTCTGATCCCGAGGCCATCATTAACCAGGCTTTACAGAATGGAGGTGCCCCAAATGTCTCTGAAGCATTTACCATTAACGGTCTTCCAGGCCTGTTATATAACTGCTCATCAAAGGGTACATTACTTGCGTTTTTTTCTATATCTTTTTGTTTTTTTTTTTTGAGTTGGGACGAGGGATTCGAACTTGAGACTCAATTACAAGCATCCATAACACTAGGATATGCCTATGGGAACACATTCTTTTTATGTTAACATTGTACCACTTAAACTTTTAATCTCCATCACTTACCGTTGCATTTTGATGTATATGTAAACATCACAGATACATACAGGCTAAGGGTGAAGCCAGGAAAGACATATCTACTCAGAATCATCAATGCTGCACTTGAAGATGACCTCTATTTCACTACAGCAAACCACACAGTCACTGTAGTTGAGGCTGATGCAAGTTATGTTCAGCCTTTTGAAACTGATCTCTTGCTCACTTCTCCAGGACAAACTGTAAATGTTCTCCTTAAAACAAAACCTGTTGCTCCTAATGCAAAATTCTTGATGTTGGCTAGACCTTATTCAACTTCTCAAGGTACAATTGATAACACCACTGTTGCTGGAATTCTCGAGTATGAAACTCCATATAATTGTTCCTCCAAATTTAAACGACCGACATTCATTACACCATCACTACCTCTTATCAATTCAACCAATATCACAGCAATTTACACTAGAAGATTTCGCAGCCTGGTCAATGCTCAGTTCCCTATTAATGTTCCTCAAAAAGCAGACTACAAATTTTTCTTCACAATTGGTCTAGGAAGCAATCCATGCCCCGAAAATCAGAGATGCCAAGGACCTAATGGCACTAAATTTTCATCTTCTGTTAATAACGTTTCGTTCATTTTACCTTCAACAGCAATTCTTGAAGCCTATTATTTTAAAAAACCCAATGGGGTTTATACTACTGATTTTCCAGGATTTCCTCATCAGCCATTTAACTATACTGGTCCAGCACCAAATAATACTTTTGTTACAAATGGTACTAAAGTTCTGGTACTGCCATTAAATGCAAGTGTGGAGGTAGTCTTGCAGGGTACTAGCATTTTAAGTACTGAGAGACACCCTTTTCATCTTCATGGCTACAATTTCTTTGTAGTTGGCCAGGGATTTGGAAATTTTGATCCTTATAACGACCCTAAAAATTATAATCTTGTTGATCCTGTTCAAATGAACACTGCTGGTGTGCCCTCTGGTGGGTGGCTGGCAATTCGTTTCTTCACAGATAATCCTGGTGAGCAAATAATTTTGACATTTATTAATTAACTAGCCAATCATACTAGCTAAAAGAAGAAATTCATAACGAATTTTGAATGGTGAGTGTGTTATTTTTAGGCCAAGTGAGTGATATTAACAGTGGGATGTAATGTGTGACACAGGAGTGTGGTTTATGCACTGCCACTTTGACACTCATACAAGCATGGGTATGGACATGGCATGGCTTGTCCTTGATGGAGAACTTCCCAACGCGAAGCTGCCTCCTCCACCATCGGATCTTCCCAAATGTTGACCATTCATAAAGCCATGCGTGCTACTCAATAAAGTTATAAATTGGATCGTCTTTGGGATTATTTTCCCTAGTTTACATGTTACTTTTAAGCCCTGTACAACACTAGATCATTCTGTATGTTCATATAAAATGTCCCTTAAAAAGGACTATAGAATGTGGGGTTTCATGAGGACACAAAAATTTACTGAAGCACACAACCTATATGCAATTTGAGGTTGGCGGTCACAAACACAACGGTCTATACAAGCTCTTCCATTGGCAATAAAAGGACAATACGCGAAGCAGAAAGTAGCGTCAAGAAAGATATCTTGAGCTCAAAACTAACCACAACAAAACGTAAGAGATCCTGATTTGGAGTCTAACTAAACTAAACTATTTGCAAAAATCAGGAAATTCCTCATTTGCAGTCTGCAGATACTATGTTGCTCTATCAGCACATAATGTTATAAGGGAAAGAACATACGAGTCACCAATCAATTAATCATATTATGTTATCTTAACCAATCAAATATTAAAAAAAAAAAATTCAATCTCATCTTTTACATTGTAAACAGAAATAATCAGCTAAGCACACAGTGAAGCAACAAAATCAGTTTAGCAGCAATACCCAGCTAGACAAGAACCGTGACCCACGTATAATTGGCAGAATAAAATGCAACATCATCAGAAGGGTTGAGAGAAACAAAAGGGAAAGCCAATTGAATTGAAATTTATCAAAGGCATTCCTAAAAATTGAGAAGTTGATATCAATACAAGAAAAAAGGTTGATAAAGCATGGCTTCCATGGAATCAACATGCAGACATATAATTGAGAAGAATTAGATGTTGGGAATGAATACCTAAGCTTCTTGAGCTTCAAGGTCCTTGTAAGTGGTAACAATCAGTTTAAATCTCAGACTCGAAATTGCTGCATGAGCTCCAACTCCTTTCCCTATTCCACTTAAAAACTCTGGAATTCCAACTTCTACTGCAACAATCCTAAAAAAAACCATCTCAAAGGCATTTCTTGATTATAAAAATTCAGTAAAAAGAAAAAACTAAATCATTCCAAATTTCCGGACATAAGAAAGCAAAAAAAAAATCGCTTGAAGAACGCATCTTTAAGGTATTAACGAAACTTGCTAAAATTCACTAAATACTTCACAAAAATAATCAATTCTCTAACTGTAAAGACCGTCTTGCTTTCACAATATACAAAATCCAGCAATTTATTTCCATCTATTAAAGAGTAATATGTGAGACAAGAAGGTACGTACCAATGTAGAGAAGAACCTCAAGTACCCAGATACTGAATTTGACTGTCATGCAGTAAAGATTCAAACTATGGCGGTGTTTTTAAGTTTTAACTAATATTACATCTTCCAATCTCTCTACTCTACCTGCTCATCAAAAACAAACTAAACTGTTTTCAGCTTGTGACTTAGAACGGAAACGGCCTGATGGGTCGGGCCAAGTTTCCATACCCATCAAAAAAAATACATGTACTCCCAATAATACAAAATAATATAGATTTACTAAATTTATTGACATACGGATTAAGAGGGAATTCAACGATTACTTGGTTTTTATTATGCTCGTTATTGATGTTCTCGAATCATTTTTTTTACCTTTTAAGTTAAATTATATTACTTGATCATCAATAAATTTATGGTATAAAAATAAAAATTTATAGACCTTTTTAATTTTAAGTCTTCAATCTTCAATTAATGCGTTTTAATTTTAGGTTTTTAATCTTCAATCCATACTTCAATAGTTTGAATGATGAAAAATTTTACAAAATTTTCATCAATTTTTTTAGGTGGAGAAGAATAACCTTTTTCCAGTTTTAATTTTGATTTATACATCTCAAGATCTAATTATAACTGCCTAAAAACCTTAAAAGGATTATAACTTATTTCGAATAATTACACGTAGCCTTTTAAACTTAATATTTCGACCAAGACTGCACATCACAAAACTTTTGATTTGTGACTCACTTTTCAAGTATTTATAGTCATTAAATGGTCAGGACTTCTCCAAAAAAGTTATAAATCTCGATTTTCTCTTGAATTTAGGCATTTGAATCACTCAATTCTATCTCTTCTAGATCAAGTTATAGCTTGTAAAATGTGATACACTTTTTACTTGCGAATTTTATATTAAAACTTAATATAAGCATGAATTTAATTTAAATAAACTAATTAATTATTAATTTTACTCTAAAAAGAACATAAATAATCTAAATTTAAGCCCTAATAAAGGCTACCCACAAATCCTAGAATGATTAGGATTTGTTTCAATTAATTCCAAATAATAAATCCTTATAAAATTCGGATTTTTCCTGAGACTACATAGAGCATCTGACTTGTAACTCAATTTTTGAGTTCCTACAGTCTTTGAACGGCAACAACTCCTTCATAAAAGTTGTAAATCTCGATTTTCTCTTGAATTTAGGCGTTTGAATCATCCAATTCTTAGTCTTCTAACCCAAGTTATGGCCATTCAAAGTTGCAGCACTGTCAGAATGTAAATTTTATGTTAAAAATCCGAATTTCTTAAGAAAACACAAATAATTAATATAAATCTGAAATTAATTCGTATAATAAAGTGAATTTCACTAAATATATAATTTTTATTATTAATAAATATCTTTTAATCCTAATAATATATATTTATAACTTTAATTATACTAATTTATAATTTTATGATTAAATTTAACTAAATTCATATATTATATGGATTTATTTATATTTTTTAATTATTATGTTTTAATATATGGTTGAAATTTTAATTATATTAATATATAATTTATAATTAATGAATATTTTAAATCCTAATAATTGACTAAGGATTTTATTTTTTTATTAATAAATATATCATAATTCTAATTGATTAAGGAATTTCACATTTATTATTAATTAATTAAAATAATTAGCAAATAATTATTTTAACATTCATTAAAACCTTTTAATAATCTAATTATGGAAGAGCAAGTGGGTCAATTTGTCTGTTTCCCCCCTTTTCACTTTTTTATATGTTATATATATATATATATATATATATATATATATATATATATAATCATTTAACGCTAATAGAAATTTGTTATTTACAAAAAGCAGTCCTATCACAATACTCTTACCAATCCAAAATAAAATTCAACGCATTGTCTTTTTTAATTAGTTTTTTTAAAATTCAGGTTGGATTTAAATCCAATCCGATACAATCTATTAATTTACTCTCGATCCATTTCGAGCATCTAGTACCAACACATTTATATTGGTGTATAAACAACAACATAAAATATTATACTACATAACATTCTCAATTTGTTATTAATATTATTGTTCTAAAAAATGTATTCTAACAAAGATGCAGTTGGAAAATTAAAAAAAAAAAACAAATAAAGGGGTGAGGCCAGCTGTGCAAATCACAGCAATTAATTATAGCGATCTTGTAAAATTAAGGGGCAAATATGGACGGTCCAGATTTAGAAGTTAAAAAAATGAATATAAATAAACTCAACTCTTGATAGTTGTCGGTTTCAACAG
>CANYLF012654219.1:0-11390 GCA_948193215.1 Bocquillonia castaneifolia
TGATGGTGGTGAATGGCTGGTGATGAAGACCGACGAGGGAGGAAGACGCTGCTTCTACTTCTTATGGCGGCGGCGCTCCAACAACGTGGTGGTGGTGGAGGTGGCATGGAGGTGGTGGCGCTGAGGGAGAGAAAACAGAAAGAGATAACAGAATGAGGAAGACGCTGTTTCTTTTTTTTTAATAGTCGAAACTCTGCGACGGACAATTCCATCACAAACAGCACAAAGGCCATCGCAAATTTGAGATAAAATTTAGGGTTTTCCTGCCCCTCATTTTTGCGTTGGAAAACTCACTTCCATCACAAATTTGCTACGACAGTCCATCGCAGAATGTCAAATCCCCGTCGCAAATATAAGGCGCCGATCACTACTTTTGGCGCGAGCTACCCTCCAAATTATTGTGTCCAAATTTACGACGGACGTACATTGTCCGTCGCATAATAGAATTTATTTATACTTTCATCCTAATTTTGCATCCAACTGGTCGCAGTTTTCATATATCTGCGATGGATACTATATCCGTAGCAGTTTGCCATTGCAGATCGGCTGATTTTTTGTAGTGTTCGCCTAGGAAGTGTTCGTTAGAACTTGCATTGGTATACATTTGAAATTCATACGATTATTGGAAATATGAAAATAAAGAGGGCACTTTAGGATAGACTCTTAGACTTAAAAGCCTACCCTGTTCACCTTTAGGAAGCGAAAGTTAAGCCCCTAATTCTTTTTTCTTGTTTGAATTAGCCAAATGGTAATTAGCTTGATTGAGCCTTTCTTGAAAACTTCCCTATCATTTTCAACCCTTTTATGCACTAAGTTCTACAACTCCATTACTATGAAATAACTTGTTAAGCGATAGCATAATTGAGCATTCCTTGGAAAAATTTTTGTCAAGAAAGTTATGAATGAAATTGTGAGATGCATAAGTTGCTTGTTCAAAAAATTGAAGACAAAAGAAAATGATGAAAAAAAAAGAAGAAAAATGATTGAAGAAAAAATGAAGAAAGAGCAAAGAAAATGCTTGAAAAGAGAAAGGCAAAAAAATTTTTTGAAAAAAAAAAGAAGTCAAAAAGAAAAGAAAAGAAAAAGAAAAAGAAAGTAAGAGAAATGAGCATCCTTGATGTAGTTTCTATTTTTGGAATACTCTTGACAAGTAAACTAATTTGGAATGCATTCCTTCACAAGTTTGAAATTCCAGGAGTTATAGTGCATTTACCCTTTTCTTCCTCTAAAATCCTATCTTACCAAAGCCCCATTACAACCAAATGAAAGACCCTCAGGTTTGTACTTTCTGTACATTCAAGTGGAGGACTTATGATTAAAAGGCAAGCATATAGTTGAACTTTCCCTATGCTTTAACTCAAGTGTAAACACCGCCCCTAAACACCAAAGAGTTTTTGTGAGAACTATAAGAGTGTTGGGATTATTTTGTTCATATTTGAATGTGCAAGAAAAATAATTTTTACTTTGATTTGGTTTTGAAAAGCTTTTTCATTAAAATTTCCTTTGATTAAATTTTGAAAACCCAAAAGGATGGTTTACGGTAACAGTAAGTCTTGTGCAATGAATAAATTACACTTTTATACCATTGTTAAATGAATAAGGGTTGACTTTGAATTTTTGACAAATTTACTTATTATATGATTATTGTCGTCACATTCAAGCTAGAAAAGAAAACTTTAAGCAAACAAAGTGAGACGTATAAGAGACCAACAAGGGTGCATTCACTAAAGCTGCTTGTATGAGACATTTGCCCCATCAATCGGCTCTTAAACAATTGCTAGGGGGCAAGTCCTAGGCCTGTACCGTCCAACACAGTACTAAATGCTCGAGGCAAGTCTCTGGTCCATATAATTCAATCTAGCACTAGCAGCAACTATCAAGTTTCTACCATTGATGAAATCTATAGTTTGAGGGTTGATCTCAACATCAATCAAGTCAACACAGCCTCTTATAATGGCATTGGGTCCTTTACTAGCTTCTACACACATCTCAATGATCTTCACAAATTTTTATGAATGTAGGAGGATTCTATGCACGACATTCCATATCTGCAACTTCATGCATTTCATGTAGCATCATAACTTATCATGGATTTATAGGACATGGTATTAGCATAAGAATTCATGCATACAACATGCGACATACATTAGCTTTCATATTTGCCACATGCAAATACAGGACATGCACTAGCTTAAGCATAAATATTTCCCATGCATCCCATGCAAGACATGCATACATTTACCAGGTAAAAAGTCACAAGGAAAAGCGCATGAATGACAAATAAAGTCAATTCCGTCAATGACAAAGACGTCAAAGACCACACTCGGGGGCACGCAAGTCTAAAGATCAAGTGCAACTAGGGGCAAACTTTAAAGAAATTATAGATAACTACAGTCAAAGTGACAGAAAAGAAGCCATAGAGATGACAAAAGGACCAAAGAAACTACAAAAATCTAGAAATTCCTCCCTAGTGAGTCAACCCAATTTCTTTTAAAACCATATCTAACCTTGTTTTAAACTCTTAAAGTAGTTAAAACAAGTTAGATCAAACTTTGTTCTAAACTCTTAAAGCATTTAGAACAAACCCTCGTTCCAGGATAGTATTCCTGCACATGGATAGTATTCCAACCCTTGTGCTAGGATAGTATTCCTGCACATGGATAGTATTCCAACCCCTGTGTATGGATAGTATTCCTACACATAGATAGTATTCCTGAAATTTGGTGCGTGGATAGTATTCCTACACATGGATAGTATTCCTCTGAACAAACCCTGGTGTGTGGATAGTATTCCTATGTCTAGGTTAGAAATATTCCCCATGCAGTTGATCTAGGCAGTCGAAGTCCGAGATCAAGTTCCTAAAACCCTGATAGCCGAGTCAGGGACCCGTGGAATTAAACCAAGACAGCTGAGGTCCAAGGTTAAGCTTCGCACACCGAAGTTGAGGTACGCACTTCTTTTCAAAAATTATGTGTTTTAGCTTTGTCGTCATTTTCCATATTATTGGATAATACTACAAACCTCTAACAAAGCGGGGGCAAACTGTTAACACCTAATTTTTGGACACAAGAATGTGGAAGTGACTTGGAGGCCCAGTGATGATCATTCATGTTATAAATAGCATGAATTGAGTTGACGGCGTTTTAGAGATCGCATAGCCATAATCAAAGTGTTTTCTAAGCTTACAGATTATGTTTTACCTAAAACTTCTGTTTTAAGCAGAACTAGTGCATTTTTTCAGATGGTTTTCATCACAACTCTCTACAAGTATCATAATGACTTGAAATTTTAATGGCTGATAGTTGAGGCCATTCAACATGTTTTCTCAATTATACATTTTTGCAAAATCCGATGTTTGTAGGCTCAAAAGGGCCCAATGCTACTTCCCAAGGTCGAATTGGGCCCAACGACACTCTTCCAAGTGGAGGTGGGCCCAACGCCACTCATGTGACTAGCATTGGGCTCAACGCCACAAGGAAGACTGGCATTGGGGCCCTAATGCCAGTTGCATGATTTTCAGCATAAAAGGCCTTTTTTTAACATGTTTTGGCTCGGGATGGCTCGTACGAGTCGTACCCGTGTCCCAAGGCTCTATAGGACTATTTTTGACCAAAATATCCTTTGTTTCCAAGTCATTGTATATCATTAGGAAAGTGATGATAGTAACCCTAGCTTAAGTTTTAAGCTAATTCAGGTATAAATACTCATCTGAAACTAGGTTTTTGGAAGGAGGACAGTAGCTCATATGAATTTAGAGTTTAATTTCTCATATTAACTCTCTGAATTCATTAATAGCTACATAAAAACTTCACTTTTTCCAATAATTTAACACAAAAACTCCTTGAAGATTGGCACATTCTTACATCAGAAGGTGTTTTGAGGCATCCAATCCATTGAAGCAACACTCCAGCGATTCTAAATCGCTAAAAGGCAATTAAGAAGTCACGCAAACCAGATCTGAGGGTTCTCAAGCGCATTTGAATCAATTTCTTGAAAGGTAAGTCTCTTATTTCTTTGTGTTTTTATTATTTTTGTCATATTTTCATGATTTGCATGTCATGAATGATTTGTTTTATGTGTTTCTTTGTTGTAATTCTCTATTTTGCAAGTTTGAATAATGTTTATGCATGTTTATGTTGTTCAAATGTCATTAAATGCCATGTACATGCATTATAAATGATGAAAGTTGCTTCCTTTGCATATTTTGGTGTGTTTTATTTCAGATCTGAATCATTCAATGGCATGAACATGTTTTGAATGCATAAAAATCACTTCTTTTTATGCTTTAATACATAAAAATCATTTCTTTCGTGTTTTAATGCATAAAGGTTGTTTCTTTTTGCATTTTAATGTTTAAAGTCATCATCTTTGTGTGTTTTAATGCATAAAGTTTGTTCCTTTGCATGTCAATATGTGAAATCGTGTTGTTTTAATGTATTATGTGTAAAGTTTGCATCTTTTGCATGTTTTACATATAAAGTTTGTGTCTTTTGCATATTTTGCTTGTAAAGCTTGCATCTTTATATGTTTTAAGCATGTCATGATTAGATCTATGTTATTTTACCATGTTTCATGCATTATAATATGTTTTGATGATCGTTTGGTGAGTTTTCATTATTGTTTGGTTATTTTTGGGGCTTGGTAAACCCGAAAATCCTATTTTTCATCAAATTATGCATGCTCCTTTTGTTCTGGCCACCAACGCCACTGCAAGGAGTGGCGTTGGGCACCAATGCCTGTGGGTAAGTGGTGTTGGGCCTAAATGCCAGTCCTAAGAGTGGTGTTAGACCTAAATGCTAGTCCTAAGAGTGGCGTTGGCCCCTATTTTTTTCTCCCTTGTGGCGTTATGCTTGGATCAGTAGTGTACGGGTCTGTAAATAAGTGTACAGTAACTTTTACATGGAATGCAATGATGAGGTAAGCTTCTGTAACTTCTTTGGTAATTATTTAGTTGTATTATTGCATGAAATTGGTTATTAATGTTAATTTGGTAATCGTTTTAGGCTAAAACGATAGAAACCTTAGGTTGTGTTGCTATTTTGATGTGTTATATGTTTGTTATCGCTTATGCATGTTAATTAACCTTAATTAATGGCTAGTAATTGTTAAAATTAACCCTTGTTTATTATTAGATACTCAACATTGCATGTATATATGTAAAAGGTTGGCTATGATTGTTATCAGTTTTATTGCTTTGTTGGAAGGAATGAAGGTTGGAATAATACTAAGAGTATTTGGTAAAGAATCACACTCTGGGAATTAATAAGTCCGATCCTTGAATATCTGGGTCAATGTACCTTTGGTATTCTTAAGAGGAATCAAGGTGTTCACCTCGTAAGATATTCCCGATGCCGGTTCGGGTGGTGACTACCACTTCAGCCCTATAGCTGAACACATAGTACCGCAATTGCTAGTCATGGCTCAGGCTCTGAGGGAAAACCTCCTTGTCTGTAGAGGGCTTTGGAAGAGGAAGAAAGGATAGAAAATGAACAAGAAGAAGAAGAAGAAGAAGAAGAAGGCCATGGGGTGCCTTATGGTGAAGATATTGGTGTTCCTCATATTGACATTCAAGATAGGAGAGTGACTAGACCACAAGTGCATGAGTCGTTTGAAGTAATAAAGTGATGAAGATCGAGTATCGAATCCCAAGGAGTTAGTGATTTCAAGCATTAACCGTTCAATTTGTAATAAGGTTATCCAAACAATCAAAAAGGGTGAATAATATAAAGCAATGAACCAAACTAAACAAGGAAACAATCAATAATAATAATTAAACCTAACCAAAGCTCCTAACTTAAGCATCTAACATAAACAAGCAATTAAAGACAATTAATAATAATTTAATAATTCAATATATGAAGCAACCTTAGGGCATATCTCACCCCTTTCAACCATGGATAAGCAATAAAAACACAATTAACAACCATGAATTTAGTTAAGCAATCAATCTCCTAGGGTTAAGGAAGGTCGCCTTACTTAAGCCTATCTCTAGGTCGAGAGTTTAAGAGTGCTTGAAGAGACTAACACTTTTGTGATAACCCATAACAAATAACTCTAGCATGAAGCAAACTATGTCCCCTTTTAAATCCCTAACAAGCAATCATTTAGACTTTCGTAAAAATGATAAAACAAGCATGTTCATACATATTGCCAATGACAATTACATCTTTCAATGCCAACTACCTCACAAATGGCATCCATGTGATGGCCAAACACATAAACACCTAATAAACACATGTATGACCAAACAATAAGGGAGAGAAAGCATCAATTAAACACAATAAGCTTAATTTACACAATCAATATACATCCATGGTGAAAGGGGCTCAACAAGCCCTAAGGTGAAGTAAACTACTCACTACCCATAGCAATCAAACACAACTAAACATTAAATGAGGAGAGAGAAAAGATATTACCCATAGAAATTAAAGAAAATAGCATAAGAAGATGAAATCCTTACAAAGGTAAGTAGAAACTATGATTAATTAATGATAAGAAAGTTGTTTACAAGCTTAATCTAATCTAAAATTAATTAATACTACCCTAATTACAAGTTTTTCTCTCTAAAAATACTGTTTCTCTCACTCACTAATCACTAAAAAGGGTCAAAAGTTCACTGGGGGTCAAAAAGGAAGGGTTTGGTGACTTAAATAGGGGTTGCCTAGGAGGCCACCATGGGCAGTGTGGTCGATGCCACCGGCTGTGGCAAGCTCCTAGGGCTGATCCTCAAATTTCTAGCAGAAATTTAGAGAGAGGGGCCTCAGAGGGTGACCACAGGCCGTGGTACACCTCTATGGCCCTTCTTGTGTAGTCTTCAGCTGGAATGGTCAACTTGCAGAGGGAAAAACTTGGTCGTCCGGTCTTCGAATCAAGAAATTCTTTTTTCTAAAGTGAAGTTCAAGAAGTGTACTTCAACTTTCATGTTTTGCAAATTTTTTGAATCCACCATTTGCCTCCCCAAATTGCCTGGACATTTTACTGTTTCGTTGAAAACAGCTTTCAGGAGCTCCTCAAGACTAGTCTTTAAGCTTTAGGCACTAAACGTCCTCCAAAGCCTTTGTAATAAATCCAAAACCTCTCCAAACCTTACACCTACATGAGATCAAATCAAAACAAGCATAAATGACATATAAAATCAAGAATTAAGCGTTCAAGTACACATACGCTCATTAGGTGCAATCAAGGGATAGTTATGCATGATTTGCACTCTAAATGGGGTTAAAAGCTCCGAAATGATGCAAATAAAGTCTCTAATGCCTATGTGTGTTGCATAAACAAGTTTAATCTAACTTAAAATTAATTAATACTAGCCTAATTACAAGTTTCTCTCACTAAAATACTATTTCTCTCACTCACTAATCACTAAAAAGGGTTTAAAGTCGGCTGGGGGTCAAAAAGGAAGGGTTTGGTGACTTAAATAAGGGGTTGCCCAGGAGGCCACCACGGGCCATGTGGTCAATGCCACGGGCCGTGGCAAGCTCCTAGGGCTGGTCCTTAAATTTATGGGATAAATTTGGAGTGGGGGGTCTCACAGGGTAACCACAAGCCGTTTGGTCGATGCCACGGGCCGTGGTACACCTCTGTGGCTCTTCTTGTGTAGTCTTCAGCTGGAAGGGTCAACTTGCAGAGGGAAAAACTTGGTCGTCTAGTCTTCGAATTGAGAAATTCTTAATTCTAAAGTTAAAGAAGTGTACTTCAACTTTCATGTTTTGCAAAGTTTTTGACTCCACCGTTTGCCTCACTAAATTGCCCTTGACATTTTACTGCTTCGTTGAAAACACCTTTCGGGAGCTCCTCAAGACTAGTCTTTAAGCTTTAGGCACTAAACGTCCTCCAAAGCCTTTGTAATCATTCCAAAACCTCTCCAAACCTTACACCTACATGAGATCACATCAAAACAAGCATAAATGACATACAAAATCAAGAATTAAGCATTCAAGTACACATATGCTCATTAGGTGCAATCAAGGGATAGTTATGCATGATTTGCACTCTAAATGGGGTTAAAAGCTCTGAAATGATGCAAATAAAGGCTCTATTACCTATGTGTGTTGCATAAACAAGTTTAATCTAACTTAAAATTAATTAATACTACCCTAATTACAAGTTTCTCTCACTAAAATATTGTTTCTCTCACTCACTAATCACTAAAAAGGTCTAAAGTAGGCTGGAGGTCAAAAACGAAGGGTTTGGTGACTTAAATAGGGGTTGCCCAAGAGGCCACCATGGGCCATGGCAAGCTCCTAGGACTGGTCCTTAAATTTCAGGGAGAAATTTGGAGAGAGGGGTCTCAAAGGGTGGCCACGGGCCGTGGTACACCTTTGTGGCTCTTCTTGTGTAGTCTTCAGCTGGAAGGGTCAAATTGTAGAGGGCATAACGTGGTCGTCTGGTCTCTAAATCAAGAAATTCTTGATTCTATAGTGAATTTCAGGAACTGTACTTCAACTCTCATGTTTTGTAAATTTTTTGAATCCACTATTTGCCTCCCCAAATTGCCCTTGACATTTTACTGCTCCATTGAAAACAGCTTTTGGGAGCTCCTCAAGACTAGTCTTTAAGCTTTAGGCACTAAACCTCCTCCAAAGCCTTTGTAATCTATCCAAAACCTCTCCAAACCTTACACCTATATGAGATGACATCAAAACAAGCATAAATGACATATAAAATCAAGAATTAAGCATTCAAGTACATATATGCTCATTAGGTGCAATCAAGGGATAGTTGTGCATGATTTGCACTCTAAATGGGATTAAAAGCTCCGAAATTATGCAAACAATGGCTCTAATACCTATGTGTGTTGCATAAACAAGTTTAATCTAACTTATAATTAATTAAAACTACCCTAATTACAAGTTTCTCTCACTAAAAATATTATTTCTCTCACTCACTAATCACTAAAAAGGGTCTAAAGTCAGCTGGGGATCAAAAAGGAAGGGTTTGGTGAATTAAATAGGGGTTGCCTAAGAGGCCACCATGGGCCGTGTGGTCGATGCCACTAGCCGTGGCAAGCTCTTGGAGCTGGTCCTTAAATTTCTAGCAAAAACTTGGAGAGAGGGGTCTAAGAGGGTGACCACGATCTGTGGTACACCTCTATGGCTCTTCTTGTGTAGTCTTTAACTGGAAGGGTCAACTTGCAGAGGGAAAAACTTGGTCTTCCGGTCTTCGAATCGAGAAATTCTTGATTCTTAAGTGAAGTTCAGGAAGTGTACTTCAACTTTCATGTCTTGCAAATTTTTTGAATCCACCGTTTTGCCTCATAAAATTGCCCTTGACATTTTGCTACTTCATTGAAAATAGCTTTCGGGAGCTCCTCAATACTAGTCTTTAAGCATTAGGCAATAAACCTCCTCCAAAGTCTTAGTAATCTATCCAAAATCTCTTCAAACCTTACACCTACTTGAGATCACATTAAAACAAGCATAAATGACATATAAAATCAAGAAATAAGCATTCAAGTACACATATGCTCATTAGGTGCAATGAAGGGATAGTTATGCATGATTTGCACTCTAAATGGGGGTAAAAGCTCCTAAATGATGCAAATAAAGGCTCTAATACCTATGTATGTTGTGTAAATAAGCTTAATTTAACTTAAAATTAATTAATACTACCCTAATTACAAGTTTCTCTCACTAAAAAAATACTATTTCTCTCACTCACTAAATCAATAAAAAGGTCTAAAGTCAGCTGGGGGTCAAAAAGGAAGGGTTTGGTGAATTAAATAGAGGTTGCGCAAGAGGCCACCATAGGCCGTGGCAAGCTCCTAGGGCTGGTCCTTAAATTTCTGGGAGAAATTTGGAGAGAGGGCTCTCAAAGGGTGACCACGGGCCATGTGGTCGATGCCACGGGCCGTGGTACACCTTTGTGGCTCTTCTTGTGTAGTCTTCAGCTGGAAGGGTCAACTTGTAGAGGGCATAAATTGGTCGTCTGGTCTCTGAATCAAGAAATTCTTGATTCTAAAGTAAAGTTCAGGAAGTGTACTTCAACTCTCATGTTTTGTAAATTTTTTGAATCCACTGTTTGCCCCCCCAAATTGCCCTTTACATTTTACTGCTCCATTGAAAACAACTTTCGGGAGCTCCTCAAGACTAATCTTTAAGCTTTAGGCACTAAACCTCCTCCAAAGCCTTTGTAATCTATCCAAAACCTCTCCAAACCTTACACCTACTTGAGATCACATGAAAACAAGCATAAATGACATATAAATCAAGAATTAAGCATTCAAGTACACATATGCTCAATGGGTGCAATCAAGGGATAGTTATGCATGATTTGCACTCTAAATGGAGTTAAAAGATCCTAAATGATGCAAATAAAGGCTCTAATACCTATGTGTGTTGCACACACATCAGAGAGAAGAAGGATCCTCCTCTATTCCTAAACCTTTCTCACGTTGAGAGCAAATTCTTTAAAGCCACAGAACATTGAAAGGCATTTCGATGAACATGATTGGCTTAAACTAGGTTCCAATAAAGGATGGATGAGCAAGATGATGAAGTCAAGTTTATCCACAATGACCTTAAGGCTCTTCAAGCCAAACTAGACCTTCCCCCTTATGATTATAAAGCCTTTGGTCTATAGTGATTTATTTTTAATTGCATCTCATTACATCTCTTTCATTATCAATCTTCAATTGTATTATCTTTATTGATTATTAATGAAATTGATGTTTAGTGCTTATCATTTATTTCTCTTTCACTTTCCTTTATTTTCTTTAATCAACTTGGCTATATATAGTTGTGTTAATTTTATTTTTGAGTTGACAAAGGGGGAGAAATCTCTAATTCCTAATTGGATTGGTTCCTTATTAGATTGAGATACACCTTTTAGACTTAAAAATTATAACACCTCAACTTAAAGCAAAACCAAAGGCTAGGTCGCGGGCGCGACCAGCCAAAATCGCAGGCACGATTGAAGAAACAGAAACCAGATAAATTTGGAACTGAAATCACGGGCGTGATTTTTGAACCCGAGAACACAGACTTCCTGGACATAATTTCACGGGCGCAACTTAAGAAACAGAGAGTTTGGGTTTCCTATTTTTGAAATTGCGGGCACGATTTCCACAGTCGCGGGCGCGACTTTGGGGTCTGAAAAACTACGTTTTTAAGGCTGAAACTAGACCAAAATCCTTTAGAAAACAGTCATACCAATCACATAAAACCTTCATACATGGTATTAATGATATTAACTCATATACAACCCTTTAAACACAAACTTTAAGACTCAAAACATACTTGTCACATTTTATCCCAAACCATTTAGATACAAAGTAAACATACAACCCCAAATGCTCAAAATATGCTCGTGCTCATGGTCCTCTAGCCAACCTGATTCTCTATTGCAAATGCACGTGAGCTTTACAATCTACAAGCTATCAACAACCTGAA
>CANYLF012654225.1:0-10962 GCA_948193215.1 Bocquillonia castaneifolia
AACTACCTCCAACTATTATTTCTTTCAATTACACCCCTCCTTCACATAATCATCAATGAATAAACCACAATTAACAAAATTGAACATACTAATGATGCCAATTAACTACTAATATGTATAATTAAACTTGAGGATGTTACATATAAGTTCATTCGTTCTCATAGTGGTGAGGTCTTTAGATTCTTCAATTGAGGTGATCTTGGCCCCAAACTTCTTTCTAGGTAAAGACCTAAATATCTTCTTGTTTACCTCCCCCGGGCTATTGATCTTCCCAAGCTTCCTAAGCCCTTCCACCAATGCTAAAAGTTGGTTTGTGAGTGTTGTGACATTCTCATCCGCCATTCTCTTGAAGGTTTCATATTGATAGACAAGAAGTTCTATCTTCTTGTTCTTCACTTTGGTTGTCCCTTCATGATAGTTGGCTAGAGTCCTCCAAATAGAATAAACGGTTGCGCAATGTTGCACTCTAGCACACTCCTCTCTAGATAAAGAAGCTAAGAGTAAGGGCATAGCTCTTTGATTCTTACCATTGCTCTTCTTGTGTGCATCCACTCAATCTTTCCATTCAAGGATGGCTGTTTTATCTCCAACGGTTGTGGTTGATGAAGTCTATTCTACTAAGATTTGATCCCAAACATTGATTTGGTCACTATCCAAGAAGGCTTACAAACGCAACTTCCAATATGGATAGTCACTTCCATCGAAGTAAGGTCTCAAACTTTCAAAGCTTTCACCCGAAGTCATCTTTTGATCTTTTACTCCCACTTAAGGTTGAAATGAGCAACAAGGCTCTGACACCAATTGAAATAACCAAGAGGGGGGGGGGGGTGAATTAGTGCGGAATAGAAAATAAAAAAATCACTTTGAAGAATGAACAATAATTTAGAGTGGTTCGGTCCCAACTTAACCTATGTCCACTTCTCCCAAAGACACTCTTTGGGGTTCTAATAACCACAAATAGAAAACAATGGAGGTTTCAAATTTATCTCCAACCTTTATAATGTGAGATTTACAAGGCTATCTCACTACCTTTACAATGAAGATTTCTAAGGCTATCTTCAACCTTTACAAATGAGTTTTCTAAGGCTAACTCACAAACTGAACTCAAGTGTTTTTATGGCTTACACTGAAAACCCAAAGCCCAAGTGTTTTCAAGGTACACACTTAAACATTTACTTGTGTTTTAATGTCTCTCACATGATACAAAAACAAAGTGAAAGTTATAAGAAGAAGAATGAAGGTTTTTTTCTCACAATTACAACATAAACTCTCAAATAACTTATGAATATTGTGACTCTTAATTGCTATTCTTTCTTCAAGCTCCTGTGTATGTTTTGATGCCTCAAATACATCCTTTTATAGATAGAAAATCTGAAGTGGCCATTTATAATCAACCAAGAAATTCAAACTTGATTTGTGAGGCTCCATTCTTCATGGCTGCCAGCTTGCTTGACAAATGTAGCATGTCTCCTTTAAAATTCAATATCTCCAGCTAAATGCATTGAAAAATTATGATCCTTTTTTTGTTAGAAACTAGACATACATACCTTTTCAAAAATATATGGCTCGTTTTTTGAAGATTTGTAGATTTTTTGTAATAATTCAAACAATGGACGCCTAAAG
Source organism: Bocquillonia castaneifolia (assembly GCA_948193215.1). Classification (NCBI taxonomy): domain Eukaryota; kingdom Viridiplantae; phylum Streptophyta; class Magnoliopsida; order Malpighiales; family Euphorbiaceae; genus Bocquillonia; species Bocquillonia castaneifolia. The sequence goes on from CANYLF012654225.1 coordinate 1,624, forward strand.
CATGTGACTTACAGCTGGAGTAGTCTGTATTCAAACAAGAATATCTCCTTGTAGAAAATTTAAAATGCTCCATCATTTTTTGAATTAAAAGATAGACTCCCAGAGCTATAATCCTATCAAATTTCATGTTTAAATAATTTTTCTACAATTTTTGACATAATTTTGAATACAATCTATGTGTTCAGTCCCTTGTCTGACAGCATGACCATAAATCACTCAAAAATTCATATCTTTAATTTTGCAACTCAAAAAATTCAAATTTTTCTGAACACTAGACATATTGGCTTTCAATCCATATATAATTTATAATATGATTATTGCCCAATTAGTGCAGTTAATTCATTTAATTCAGCCCCTCCGAAATTGACTATGCACATTCAGTTTTCCTTAAGTCCTAAACTTCCAATATACCATGTCCAATGTGCATAAATATTAGGTTTAATTAGCCCATGATATATTTTATCTTTTTACTCCATGACTTTAACCTTTAACTTCAAAAAAAAAGCTCTCACCAATTAACCCAAGTGTTTTATTGAGGTTTACACTTGAACCTATCCACCTAAACTAAAACACCAAGCGTTTTAATAAGGTTAATTCATGTTCACTTGACTAAGATAAAAATTGTGACTTCTACAAAATGTTTACTTCATCCAATAAAAATATGCATCATTTTATATTATGATACCTGAAAAACACTTAACAAACATATTAGTGAATAACTTAATGTTTCACATCATCAAAATCATTAGTGAAATCTCAGGGCTAACACAGATTTATGAAATGTCATAATGTTTAGAAAAATATTATTGTTTATATGCAGATAAAAAAAATCATCTACTTGTAAATAATTAGAGTAGATATTTATAATAAAAGTAGATTTTAAGTTTAAATTTTCTTGAGGCATTTTTTTCTACTTGCATAATTTGTCTTATAAATATTATATTTCTAGTAAACTTCCAGTTTACCAGATCTATGAAATGTCATAATGTTTAAAAAATATTATTATTTATATGCAGATAAAAAATCATTTAATTGTAAATATTAGGAATAAGTATATTTTACTAATTACTAGTATATTTTCAATACACTTCTGATAAACTTCCTGTATACTTTGTATGTAATTTTTTAGGTTTGGACTTTGTATAAAATTGTATACAAATTGCGAGAGGAAATAATCATATTTATTCTGTTTATTTAAACAAATAAAAGAAGGAGAAGGAGAAGGAGAAGGAGAAGGAGAAGAAGAAGAGTAAGTCAAGAGCTATTCACATTTTTTTGGCAGCTTTGATATGCAGAATTTCAAAGGCTGGGGAGGAGGAGGAGGAGGAGAAGAAGGAGACACGAGCTATTCACCTTTTTTTTTTTTGCAGTTTTATTAATTTTTTAATGTACACATGTTGGTGCTTTGTGATATGAGATTTCATTTATTTTTGGTGTTTTATTAATTTATAATTTTTCTTATAAATAGTTACTTCTGATATACTTACAATATACTTCAGATTTGCTTCATTTATGAAATTCAATAACACTTAGAAAATATTATTGTTTATATGCAAATAAAAAATCATCTAATTGTTAATAATCAGAGTGGATATTTATAATGAAAATAGATTTTAAGCTTAAATTTTCTTGAGGCATTTTTTTCTACTCATATAATTTATCTTATAAATAATATACTTCTGATAAACTTCCAGTTTATTAGATTTAAGAAATGTCATAATGTTTAGAAAAATATTATTGTTTATATGCAGATAAAACAACCATATAATTGTAAATGATCAGAGTAGATATTTATAATAAAAGTAGATTTTAAGTTTAAATTTTCTTGAGGCATTTTTTCTACTTGCATAATTTGTATTATAAATAATATACTTCTAGTAAACTTATAGTGAACTTCCAGTTTACTAGATTTATAAACTGTCATAATGTTCAGAAAAATATTATTGTTTATATGCAGATAAAAAATCATATAATTGTAAATGTTAAGAATAAATATATAATATTAAAAATATATTTTTCCTTTAGTAGATTACTAGGTGGTAATTTCTTTCCATCTATCCTTACATGTTTCCTCTAAAATATACTTGAATATGCCATGTGTCTTACGTGCAAACTAGCATTTCTTCATGTGTCTTACTAAACTACACATGAAAGATGACATGTGTCCCACACATGTAAAATGACATGTGTCTTATTAATATTAAAAGTATACTTTAACTTTAAAATTTGTTGAAGTGATCTTTTCTACTTGCATAATTTGTCTTATAAATAGTTACTTCTAATATCTTTATAATATACTTCAGATTTACTTAATTTATGAAATTCAATAACACTTAGAAAATATTAGTGTTTATATGCAAATAAAAAATTCATCTAAGTGTAAATAATCAGAGTAGAAATTTATAATAAAAGTAGATTTTAAGTTTAAATTTTCTCGAGTAATTTTTTTCTACTTGCATAATTTATCTTATAAATAATATACTAGTAAACTTCCAGTAAACATCCAGTTTACCATATTTATGAAATGTCATAATGTTTAGAAAAATATTATTGTTTATATGCAGATAGAAAAAAATCATCTAATTATAAATAATCAGAGTAGATATTTAGAATAAAAGTAAATTTTAAGTTTAAATTTTCTTGAGTCATTTTTTTATACTTACATAATTTGTCTTATAAATAACATACTACTGGTAAACTTCATGTAAACTTCCAATTTACCAAATTTATGAAATGTCATAATGTTTAGAAAAATATTATTGGTTATATACAGATAAAAAAAATCATCTAAATGTAAATAATTAGAGTAGATATTTATAATACAAGTAGATTTTAAATTTAAATTTTCTTGAGACATGTTTTTCTACTTGCATAATTTATCTTATAAATAATATACAAACTTCCAATAAACTTCCAGTAAACTCAAAGTTTACCAGATTTATGAAATGTCATAATATTTAGAAAAATATTATTGTTTATTTACAAATAAAAATCATATAATTGTAGATATTAAGAATATATATATAATATTAAAAGTATATTTTTCTTTTAGTAGATTACTAAGTGATAATTTCTTTCCATGTATCCTTGCATGTGTCCTCTAAAATATACATGAATATGCCATGTGTGTAACGTCTCACATTTATAAACCATTTATACATATACTTAGTATATGCATATTAAAAATATTAACTTTATTATATAATAAACTTTTATATATAAATATTATAATAAAATTTAATCTATTACTACTCTTTGATAAATAAAATTTAAAATAATAATATTATAACAAAAACACTTTTCCATAAGATCGCTGGAGTCTAGCCACATAGAGCTCTACCAAATCTAGCATTATCTTCCTATCTGATTTTCCTGCAACACTGGATTATTGAGGAAAATATAATGAGTTTGATGCTCAGTGAGAAAATAAGCATATATATATATATATATATATATATATATATAATCAACTTAATATTTGAAGTCATTTTCTTAGACTTTCTCAATTACTGACATAATATGGAAGTTCATATTAATCTATCACAACATCTAAAAACACTCAACATAGTAAAAAAATTTACAATACAACATATCAAGCGTGACACACTTAATGGTCATATCGCAACATAACCATCACACTATCATCATCAAAATCAAGTACAATATTAATAATACATCATAATTGATAATTTAACTGCAATATCTTATAATTATCACATAATTAATTCACAATAAATTCAAATTCAACCAATTCTAAATTTTTCAACCCAAATAAACAATTCCATATCATAAGTACTTTTCCATCAATTCATAATTCCAATCAATTCATAATAATTTTATTTTTATTTCCCAATCAATCAAAATCTCATCCAAAGGGTACAACCGGGCTACCATCACACATACAAAAATAACTTATTTTCTCACTTGGTTAGCGACTATATTCCATTCCTTAAATTCCGATGCTCTTTATCCATAACCTATACAGATAATGTTCAACATAATTTTTACTAATTTTTGTGACACAGTTATTATTCAAATTATTTATTTAAAAACACCGTTAAAATTATATATAAAGGCTTTTAAAAATTACTAGGAAATAATTTCTAGATTTCAATTGCACAATTGAAATCAGCACGAAAATTGAGTCCAATAGCATATTTGGTCAATTGAATAGTACCATATTTGTGAACAGTACCGTATATGTGAACAATATCATATGTGTGAATAGTCTCGTATATGTGAACAATAACTGCTACAGTGCCGTATGTGAACAGTACCCATGAGACCCGCCAAGTCACCAGTACAGATGGTGTCATAATTAAATTCTGAAAATATCATCGGACTCCTCTCACGCTCTAGATTACAGATATATAATCAATTTAATAAAATAATACACAGATTTAACAGAAATTGAGAAAATCTGTTTAGAATTTCTTAACTTAGATTTGCAAATTCTATCTGGTAAAACCCTATCAATTGACCACTTAAATGAAGGTAGAGAGACTAGGAAACCATAGACACCAAAATTATTTGATTCTAACTCCATATGTGAAAGTTAGAAATTTGAGAGAATTTTTTTTTAGGAAGGAAGAAGGACAAGGCTTCTACTCCCACACCACCCCCACCCCACCCCCCCACCCACCCCCACCCCCCCCCCCTACTCCTTTCTTTCTTTTTTTTAAAAAAAACTAATAAATTACCACTATAATCCCTAGATATTTTGTAAATTATAACTTAACCTTTATAAAAAATTTCTTACAATTACATTCAGACTAAGTTGTAAAAATTTTCTTTTGCAATAATATTTATATAAATCCTCTAAAATATTTTTATTATATATTTTTAAGGGAATTATAATGTGTCCTACATGCAAACTAGTATGTCTTCATGTGTCTTACTAAACTACACATGAAAGATGGCATGTGTCCCACACATGTAAAATGGCATGTGTCTTATTAATATTAAAAGTATAATTTAACTTTAAATTTTATTGAAGTGATCTTTTCTACTTCCATAATTTTTCTTATAAATAGTTACTTGTAATATACTTATAGTATACTTCAGATTTACAATTGATTTATGAAATTCAATAACACTTAGGAAATATTATTGTTTATATACAAATAAAAAAATCATCTAATTGTAAATAATCAGTGTAGATATTTATAATAAAAATAGATTTTGACTTTAAATTTTCTTGAGGCATTTTTTTCTATCTGCATAATTTATCTTATAAATAATATATTTCTGGTATACTTTCAGTAAACTTCTGATAAACTTATTTATAAATAAAATATTGATATACTATTAAATGTCTATGGTCTCAGAGATATTTCCTCGAACACTTTCAAATCAAATCTAAAGTGATAAAAAACCAAAAGATGTACTCAATGAATATACACACAAAATGAAATATTTTTTAAGATAAAAGTAACGTACGGTACGGGAACCACAAAAACGAAAGAAACTTTTAACTCATTTTAATCCATTGTCGAGCAATTAACAAAAGAAAAGAAAAATAATAAAATGGTCTCTACAAAAAGTAGTTACTTCTTTTCGCAGAACGAGAGTGATGTTTAGAACTCTCAACTTGTTTTCCCTATTTCTTAAGGATAGAAAGCTTCTTAGATTTCACCATTTTTCTCACAGATCAAAACAGAGAGCACTCTGATTTGTTAACAAACACTACAATGAAAACAGAGAGCACTCTGATTTATTAACAAACACAACAATCAAAACGACGATAAAAATGAAAATTAAATATTTTGTTGTTTTCACGCTTCTTCTCTTCTTTTCAGGCAAGTAAATTAATCAAATTGATACGGTAGTTAATGATTACCATTATTATTAAATTTTTAAGAGTATAATATAGTGCTCTATTTTTGTTAATGATTGACAGGATTAACAATAGCAAGAAATGAGACACCAAAACCTCGACATTCATAAAAATTCCAAACGATAATAAAAAATTTGAAGAAAAATTCGAATAAAACGCAAAAATAGGAGAGCTCTATTTCTGAAAATATTTTTCTTTTTTCAACTAATGATGAGAATATTTTTACAAAAACTCTACTTTTAAAAGGCTAACTCTAAAATTAAAAAGCCTAACTCTAGCCATAAAAAGCCCAATTTCCAGACATAAAAACGCCTCCACTTTTATAAATAAGTTCAAAAAACAATATATAGCGCTATTTTCTCAATATTTTTATTAAAATGGTCTTGGATTGAGCGGGCCTGGATTTCTTTTGAAAATTTCATGTCCGAGAAAGCTGATCCGAGCCCGAATTCGAACAGGTGTAGTCCCCCACTATTGCATTAGGAATCCAAGCATTTAGAGCATATGGTTTAATGTTGTCCCACAAGCCAACACATCTCACATGTCATAACCACACGAGCTTAATTATATGGGATTTATGGTAAAATTTTCACTTAAAACTAGTTAAGAGCCCTTGAGTGGAAAATTTTATTTTATTAAAATTTATAAAATTTTTAATTAATTATTAGAAATATATCATATATAAAATAATAATAAAAAAATAAAATGTTAAAATAATATATAAAAATTATTCATTAAATAAAGATAAAGTATCAGTTATATTTTTAAATAAATTAAAATTTATAAGTATTTATTTGATATTTATGATAATTTTTATATTTTGTTTATAAATGTATCCTATATAAGTTAAATGTTAAAAAAAATTAAAGGATAAAGTATATATTTAACTGGAAAAAATTTTAGCATTAATTTAATTAGTTTATAAGATATTACAATAGTTCATTAAATCTAAAAAAAATCATATGGTATAATTTTATTTGATTCTAATTGATTAAGCACATTAATAAATTCATGAATATAAATATATAAAATTACCATTTCATATTTTATTTTAAAAAAATTTCAATCTTTAATTTTCTGCACATATTGAATTTATATAAATAACAAATTGAGTGCATGAAATTCTTTTAATATATCTTATGAAAAAGGAGTATTCTAATTTTTTAAACATCAAGATAACCTATAAAATTTCTTCTATATGTATATAACTAACACACACACATATAAATGGTTTAATATTAAAATATTTATCCATTCTAGAATTATATATATAGCCATAATTGTTCCTACATTATAAAATGGAATAATAAAATTAGAGATCAAATAAATATTGAATTTATTTTTTTAGAATATTATACTTTTAATAGATATATTAGTCAATTTACAAATAAGTTTTACTAAAATCAATCATCATGAAAAGTTATTAATTGGAACAAATATCAATCTTAAGTTAACAAAATAAATAAATTAAAATATAATATTTATACCATATTTAAGTAAATAAGATTCAAAATTATAAAAATATTTAAAACTAAATTAAAAGAGTACATAATAAACATTTAATATATAAAAATAAATGCATAAAAACCATTAATGAAAGATAGAAATAATAAATTTAAAGTGATGATTAAATGTGGATTATCAATTTTTTTTGCCACAGAAGCAAAATGTACTTAAAATTCACTGAAACCTATTCAATTGAAATATTGGGAGTCTATTTTCATATATATAGATATAGATATCAGTTTCCGCGTTAAATAAAATATAATATAATATAAAACAAATAATCACTAGTACTATTCAGAACAACTTGGTTTTTAGTTTATTAAATATAAATTCAATTTTATCATATAATCTTTTTTTTAGTGGGTATCACATAAATTTATTGATAACTTTATTTCTTTTTCAATAGAAGTGATTCTCATAGTTATGCTATAATATAACAATAATTAACTTTTTTATATATAAAGAAATAAACTTATTATTAGTGAATAAACGAGTGATGTAAAATTAAAATAAAGACAACTCTAACGATTTTTTCCTTTAAAAAGAAACAAACAATTAAGAGTTTTTTTTAAAAAAAACCTACTATAATATTAATATTATGATTTACTCCCTCCATTCCTAAATATATGACTTTTAGGGGTCATTTGGTTGATGGATTAGTTAATGATAGGATTAAGATTTATCCTATGAATAGTTAAAGAATTGATTTTTTATTATATACCTTGTTTGGTAATAAAAAGCTAAATCGAAGTATTAACTAATTAACAAAACATATTTGCTAATTATATATGTAATTAATAATTAAACATATTTATTAACTACTAATTATATATAATTAATAATTATATTAATCACTAATTATATATAATTAAAAAATATATTATTAATTATTATGTAATTACTAATTAAATATAGTTTTTTTTTATGAATGAGGGAATTTTATTAAAGACCAAAAGAATTGGTCAAGAAAAGAAAACTTACAACTTAAAGAAGGAGGAGGGACAACGAATTACATCATCACTGGAAAAAGCTAAACCAGGATATTTACATTTAAGAAGATACATGGATAAATAAAAAGAACTATACAATGAATCCTTGACTGTTATTGAATTTCGAAAGATTATCTCATTCCTCTGTTTCCAAATCTCCCATGCTAAAATCATCCAAAGAGAGGAACTAAAAGCTTTTTGCTGGACTCCTTTGAATAAGCTACACCATTGTATGTAGAAATCATTGACAAAATGTGGAATAACGAAGAAAATCCCCAACCAATTAAATAAACCATTCCAAAGAGATCTAGCTTTGTTGCAATGTAATAAAAGATGGCATTGAGTCTCAATTTCATTGCAATAAATACAAGAGATATTTTGCAAAGGAAGAATACCTCTTGAACTCAAGAAAGCTTTAGAAGGGAGTCTTCCATGGAAAGCTGTCCAACAAAAGAATTTTATTTTGGGTAAAGAGATTAATGACCAGCATCTCTTGAAAGTGAAGCTATCTGTTGCCGAGATGGGGGTGCTGGTTGTGGACTCAATGAAACCAGAAGTGAAAGAACTGACTGAAAAAGTGGAGGCCTTATCTCTAGACCATGAAATTTGATCAGGCCGTGAAGAGGTAGAGACGTTCTGCATGAGTGACTGAAGGCCATGCACGTCCGCCAGCCCTGATTGACGAAGACGTCTCACCCAAGCTGGTCTCCCTGTCTGGTTTATGATTGACGCCAGGCCGAAGGATACTGACGCATCAGGCAGGGTTGATAGTTGGTACAAAGATGGAAAGCGCGTTGCAAGGGTGGAGTCGTTGAACCAAGCATAATTTCAGAAATTAAGATAATAAACATCTCCCAAAGTAAACCAAATGGATGAAACAAAGTACTGCCAGTAAGAGGTATTTTTCATACAAAGTTACTGGATACCTCGATTCACATGAGAAAGATTTTTGGATTGGGAAGAAATCTAATTTTTCGAATTGCTAATACGTGAAAGGTTTTGCAACAC
>CANYLF012655637.1:0-12293 GCA_948193215.1 Bocquillonia castaneifolia
TTTCATAAACATCTAAAATCAGCTTTAATTAGAGATTTGATTGGACTTTTGAGTTTTTGGAAAGTTTTGATTTGATTTGATTTTTTAAAACTTATGGAAATTTGAATCTAATTTGATTCGTCTTGATTACCAAGAAAAATCATCATATCTAATTTAGCTAAATATAGAAAAGAATTCTCCAGAATCAAAATAATTTTTTGATTATTTGCAAATTAAACCCTACCCTAACTCTATAAATAGGAGCCTCCTCCAACCCTTTTCTTCACCAATAATTCACAATGAACATCAAGCATTTGGAGAGCAATCCATGTTAACAAATACCAAACTTGAACATTTTAGAGCCTGCTCTCTAGCTAAGCTCTGAAAATTCTAGAGTTTTGACTCCCTGGGAACGCAAGAATGTAAAATATTTCTAATCTCTTTGTTTTTTTTATTCATATAAGCATGAATCATAATTGAATGTTGTTATGAATCATTGTATGAATATGCCATGAACATCTTCTTCTCATTTCTACGTACTGTAACTCTAAAATGAATCTTGTATGATTATGCCATGTTAAAATATGATTTAAATGTTAGATCTAGGTTTACAAATAATATTGCATTTCATAATTAACATGTTTTACATCATCCTTGCATGATTATATGAATCAAAACTTTGAATATGCTCTTGTTCTTACTTTCTTATTTACTACACGTTCATTTCAAATGCTAAAATAAATGTGATCTAGCTTTAGGTTAGGTTTGTGTCATTTTAGATCATTTTTATGGTGTTTGCATCATAAATAAACTGTTCTTAGTTGTTTTCTCTTGATTTCTGGGCTTGGGGAACCTAGAAAAATGCATTTCCCCTCATTTTTTTGTGTGTTTCTAGTATTAGGATCTCAAACACCACTTCCATAGTGGTGTTCAAAGCAAACGCCACTCCCTATAGTGGCGTTGGGGGCTTTCTGTTATGGAATTTGGAGTACATGCTTGCTTGATGTAAATTAATGCTTTCATGTGGAAATAAGTGATGAGGTAAACTTCTGTAGCTCCCTTTGGTAATCTTTAGATTGTAAAATTCATGTAAATAGCTGTTAATGCTTGCTTGGCAATCCTTTTAGGTTAAAATGGTAGAAGTTGTGTTGGTTGTTGCTTTGATTGCTATAACCCTTTGCATGTAAAGGAATTTAAATGCTAACTTGGTAATGTAAAATGTATCCTTGTTTGTAACTAAAAACTCACTTTTTGGCATGCTTTGTATGTAAAATGTAAGAAAACTATCGTTTGTTATATCCTGTTAAGTAGTGGGAATGAAGGTAGAAAGAATACTAAAAGTGGCATAAAGAATCACATTTTAAGGAATGCGATAGTCTGATCACAGAATTGTTGAGGTCAAGGTGACTTTGCATTTCTTAAAGGAATCGAGTCGCACACCAATTAAGATGTTCCTGATGCCGGTTCTGGTGGTGACTCCCATATTAGCTCCTTATACTGAACGCACCGTGCCGCAGTCGTCAGTCAAATGTAGTCTACTGAGGAAACCCCTCTTTCTCTACACATTATAAGTAGAAGACAATCATTAAAAAATGAAATAAAAAAGTGTTAGCCAAGTCACCTTGGAAACTGAAGGAGAATAAAAGATATCAAGGCAACTACGAAGTTAAGTATTCCAAATCATGCACAATCATTCTAAGTACATCAAGTGTGCATTCATACAAAACTTTAAACTTGCATCAAAATCCCTATATCAACATAAATGCATATGAAAAAGAATATGCTGCATATGAAATTAGTCTCTTATTAATCACATGATCTTAAAGGATCCTCAGTAAAGGGTATGTCCCTCTAATGTTATGCATACTTGCATAGCAAGTCTTTAGTTTTTGAAAAAAAAAATAGTTTAAATTAACTAGTTAAAAAATATTAAAGATTTTCTACTAACACATTATGTTAGCAAACATGGATTTATTTTACAATTTATAATTTATATTCATAATATACACCCTTAAAAAGAGTACACGTAAATAGTATGTTTTTGAAATGAAATTGGCACTTTATAAAACTTAAGAGAGTGCATGCATATCATAAAATGATGCTTGGTGCATAGCATCAGGAAGTTCCTCTACAAGGAAGCACTTATCATCCAAAGAAATAGCCTAATGAGCTCAAAAGTGAGCTACCTTATTACGACCTCTTGGAACATGCTTAAAATCTATAGCAATAAAAGACCTCCTACAATCTAAGATGCCTTTTATAATAAGTTGACAAGGATCCCATGCATCTTGTTTAGAGAGTAGACATTGTGTCATGAGGGCAGCATCGGATTCTACTTAGACATATGAGAAACCACTATCCTTAGTAGCGACCAGACCAAATAAAATTGCTCTACCCTCAACCCATTCTACATGGAGAACATTATCAATTCTTTTACCCCCCCTAAAAAAATCATAACCAAACCATCTAAATTTTGAGCATAAATCCTAGTCCTGTTGAGTTTGTTGTATTCTGAACAGAAGCATCACAATTTAGCTTAATAAATCCAATATTTGGTACCTGCTAATGGTTCATAGCTGTAAACCGCATATTAGAATTTGATTATTGTGTCGCTTAGAAGTCTTGAAGTAACTAAAGAGCACGATGAATAACCAACGAAGGATCACCATCAATCTCTTTATAGAGGAATTTGTTTCGGACATTCCAGATACACTAAAGATGGGTAACAAAGACACATATTTATTCCTTAGCCAAAATCTTCAACATATACAAAAACCTTGCCTTAATAGTAAGAGCGGAAACACTATCCATTAAAACACCTGAAGGAGATATTAACCAAATTCCCCTTATAAATAAACAATTCTTAGAAGTATGGAGTAAATCTTTAGGGTCCTGGCTGGATCTCATACAGACATCTGACATGGGAACCCTAAAATTGTTCAGGTTAGTATAACAAGGGAGAGCATTCCAAAGCTGATGCTAGAGGAAGATCTTGAATTTGGGTGGAATAAAGAGATTCCAAACTTGCTTCCAAGCAAAAGATGAAGTTGCCGAGGTAGAAGAAAATTACAATTACTACCAGATTATAGAATCACTAGGTAATCGGTAACTAATATGCAATTTTTGAATGGCATCTACTTCAAAAGGAAGAAAGGTCTCTTTAATAAAATCATGTTTGCACATTTGGAGGGTCTTGATTAATTTGAGAACTAACAAGAGCAACCGGTGGGAAGGAACGTCAAACTAGCGGTCTAAGTAAGGAAGACCCCAACAACCAATTGTCATGCTAAATTTGAATGTGTTTTCCATCACCCACCCTCCGACAAATACCTTTTTCAAGGATTTTTCAAGCTTGGAAAATACTACACCACACCATACTGACATTTCTTGACAGATTTGCCTTCATAAAAAGGAATGCAAAAAATATTTAGCTTAAGCACATTTGCACATAAAGATGGGGATTTATGATCAATTGCCATCCTTGTTTAGCAAGCATAGCTAAATTGAAGCACCAGAGACTTTTAAAGCCTAACCCTCCATCTCTTTTAAAAGAATATAATTTATCCCATTGAAACTAATGAATCTTCTTGTTAGCTGTTTTGTCACCCCACCAAAATTTGGCAATCAGACTTTGAATTTCTTTAACAAGAGTAGCTGGCAGAGAAAAATAACTCATCACATAAGTAGGAATTGCTTGAGCAACTGATTTAATTAACACCTCCTTCCTATCTTTAGATTAGAGCTTTTCCTTTCACCCCTTCAACTTTTTCCACACCTGTTCTTTTATATAGTTAAATGATTGGTTGCTTTAACCTCAAGGTGTTATTGAATTGTATCTGGCACAGATAGTGCACTTGTACTGAAAACAATTTCAGATTTTTGTCAAAATTGACTTGACTAGATGCATTCTCAAATTGTTGAATTATTGGTTTTAGCTTCATAAATTTTGAAGAGTTTCCTTGATGAAAAAACACTATCATCTATAAAGAATAAATGACTAATAACAGGCCCCCTTGAAAAACTTTACTAGCACATAGCTCACGGTTAAAAGTAGCTTGTTGAATTAGAGTAGAGAAACCTTTAGCACATTAGATGAACAAATATGAAGACAGGGGGTCCCCTTGCGTAAGCCTCGTGATGAATTCAAATGTGCATATGGTTTGCCATTAATAAGAAAAGAAAAGGAGGCAAATGATAAACATTGCATTATAAGATAAATAAAATGAATAGGAAAATTCATCAAAAACATGATCTTCTCAAGAAATTGCCATTTGACATGATCATAGGCCTTGCTCAAGTCTAATTTGAGAGCCAAAAAACCAGTCTTGCCTTTCATTCTGCTCCTCATCGTATGAAACATTTCAAAAGCAATAACAACATTATTTGTGATCAAACGTCCTGCAAAAATACACTTTGACTAGAGGAAATCACTGTAGATAGAACTTGCTTGAGTCTATTCGCAAGAGCCTTCGACATAAGTTTATAGATGACATTATATAAACTTATAGGTCTTGTGTCTTTTTATTTTACTTATTTTACAATAACTATTAAATCCCATCATTAAATTTCATTTTATTGCATTACCAATTTTAGAATTCAAATTATTTAATGATTCACATTTTGCTATTATGATTGCATAAATCCTAAAGTAAAGCAATTTCATTTAATATTCTACAACTCTGATGTGAAAGATTAGTTTTGCATGCATCATAAAAGGAACATGTTCACAAATGAATAAATGCATATGATACATTCATATAAATATAATAAAGGCTATGAAACAATTAAGCCAACAAAATAAACATAAATATATTATATATTATAGTTTATGAAGAAATTTTTTTTATATCATATTATTCTAAGGATTTTATATTTACATTTAGTTAAACTAATGGTTAATAAGCAATCGCTTTCCTCTTCTAATTCTGGAAATATTATAATTTCTAGATAGGAAAATATTTACAATGTTCACACAAATTACATCACATCACATGATTTCATATCATATATTATATTTCCAATAGTCCCCCTTAAGATGATTTAAAAAATAAGTTCTATACCCAACTTGCATATCAATTTATCAAGCTACCCCTTATAGAAGTCCTTTAGTGAACAAATCTGTCACTTGTTCTGATGTAGGTGGTTAAGGCATACGTATTAATCCACATTCTAGCTTTTCTTTGATAAAAAACTTGTCTATCTCCACATGCTTGGTTTTATCATGCAGAACTGGGTTTATATGTAATAACAATAGCAGATATGTTGTCACAATATACTTTTAACGGTAAATAAATATTCCATTCGTTTCTAAATATATGACGTTTGAGGTTTATGTACAAGGGTTAAGGAAGCTAATAATTAGCCTAAATTTTAGCATCAGATTACAATATTATCCTAGTATTTACCCTATTGAATTCTAGTTTTAAAAAGAAGGGCAAAATTGAGAAAAAAAGGCATTTAATAAGGCATTGGAATCTGAAAACATCATATATTTTGGAACAAAAACAACTTCCTAAAACGTCATATATTTAGAAATGGAGAGAGTAAATAATATTACCTTAATATAAAGGAGATTGAGAAAGTAGACATTTCACTAGGATTAAGGAGGTAGTTAATTTTGATTAATTTAGTGGCTTCTTCCTAAAATACCATTTTTGAATATTAACAATTATTAATTGTGGATAATATTTAACATCCTAAATTGGAATGTCTTAATAGTATTTTTTTTGTCTTTTATTTTAAGTTTGTTTAGTTTTTCCATGTATAATAGTTAACCAGCGAAGGTTGGTACAAATGGCAAAGTTTTTCTAGTTTCAATGAGAGGTCTCGAGTTCGAGCCTCGTCTTCGCTGGGAGAGGAAAAAGAGCTCAAAATGGACCAAAACTAGGCACTGACTCCTTCACAGTGGATTAGTTTAGGTCCGAAGGTTCTGGGATACCATTGAGGCAATAACTATAAAAAAAATATCAACTTAATTACAAATATATTCACTTTTTTATTTATAAATTACACCAACACCCTCATTGTGATCCAATTTGAGACATTAACAATTCTTAATTATTTTTGGAAATATAAAAATTACTAAATGCACATATTACTAAACTTATTTTAATCACAATAGAAGGTATTTTTATAATTTTACTTTATAACTAACATTAACTATGTATTTTTTCTATCTTTGTGGGATAAAAAAGAGTCTATTTTTATATATGTTGATCCAAGATCCCTTTTGATGTACACAACAATCCACTAAGTCATATATTTAACATTTCCTTGAGAAATTTGCAGGATTATTCAAAACAAGGCAAAATGCACGATCTTGTGTCCTCATGCACGATCATGCATTTTCCTTACGCACGATTGTGCATCAAGGTCCACGATCGTGCACCAAGAAACAGAAAGGGTGCTAAGTCCAAAATCATTCACATGAGGCATACATCTCCACACACGATCATGCATTTCCCTTATGTACGATCATGTGTAGGGATGCACGATCGTGCACATGGTGTCTAGTAACTTGCAAACCAAAAGTGGGAATCCGCACGAGCCACTTACATGATGAAGCCTCGTGTACACGAGCAAAGTGCACGATCGTGCGTACCCAGTGCACGATCGTGCGTCAGATCAGCACTTCCAAAAGGCCAGAAAAGCTGACATGTCATCATGCACGATCGTGGGTCTATCATGCACGATCGTGCGTGCCATTACATAAGCAGACAGACGACTTGTCCCAAGCATAGAAACAGTACCATTTTAATTCTGGACTACTCCAAACGGCAAGATTGGACGTAGGGCCTATAAATAGAGGACAAAAACCTATTGCTAGGGCAACACAACTTTAAACCTAAAAGCTTTGTTTGCTTATTTTCTAAAGCTTTATAGCCAAAATCTTTACATTATTCTGTTTTGAGCCTTATGTGCTCTTTGTAGTTCACAGAAATCATTGTTGGGTTATGTATGGGTGTGAGAGTTAGAAACTCTTGTGAAAGGTTTAAGTGTTAGCCTATGAAACACTTGGGACTTGGGTTTTAGTGTGAGAGCTCAAGGGTTGGTTTAGATAGGTTGGGTGATAAGCCATTAAAATCACTTCCTGTAAGGTTGAGTGTGATCCTTAAACACTTGTAACTAAGTTTGATTAGTGGAACCCCAATAGTTGTTGGGAAAGTGGATGTAGGCAAATCTTGGCCGAACCACTATAAAATTGTTTGTTCTTATTTTTCGCATTTATTTTCAAGGTTTGTGATTAAACACCTATTCCCACACCCCACCCCCCTCTCTAGTGCCATTAGGGATTTCAATGTCTATATACCTAATTTTCTTGTGGCCTTACTATCTTAGTAAGAGGGGTTGTGAAAACAGGGATAGCCTAAAAGGAAATCTAGGGGTGTTTTTTTTTTTTATAAATGATATTTTTATTAAAAAAACACGGCTAAGTGGAAAAGAAAAAATAAATCCCCAACTCAAAGTGCTTTCACACACTTAAGGCTACGTTACTGAGGGGGAAAGAACAAAGTCAAATAAAATTTTCATGCTCCTAAAAAAAATCAAAACCTGGGTATGGAAAACTTTTACAAGAATTATAAAAGAAGACAGCACAACCAAGTAATAAAGACTTATAATCCGGAGCTTTTCCATTAAAAACAAGCTTGTTCCTCGCTTTCCAAATCTCCTATGAGAGGAAAAAAATGAAGGTCATCCAAAGAAGTCTATATTTACTTCTTGAAAGAGTAAGTTGGCATTGCAAGAAGAAAACATCTAGGTTATATGGAAATACCATGCAAATTCCACAACTGGACAAGACCATGGATCACACATTACGTGCATGCACACAATGAAGGATAATATGTGCAACATCTTCCTTAATGTTGCAAGCCGCACAGTTAATATGATCTGGGCTGTTGGCAGCTAGACCTGTCTACGGTTCGGAATCGAACTGAAACCGAAATCCAACCTTAAGGAGGTAGTTCCGGTTCTTGAACCGGAACCGATGGTTCGATTCCGGTTCCTAACCGTAAATTTAAACTAAAAAAAACTATGAACAATACAGTTTGGAATCGAAACTGAACCGGAACCGAACTGAACCGTTGGTTTCGGTTCCTATTTTGGAGGAATCGAAACCTTAGAGGTGGTTTCGGTTTTGATTCCGGTTCCCGTTCTTAATGGTTCGGTTCCGTCAAAGGTGTTTGATTAAATTTTCTTGGTTAAATTTTCTTAACTAGTAGATGTTAGGTATCTTTTTAGTTTTTAGGAACTATTCACTTTTATTTTTACACTTTAACTTATTTTACCTTTGTTTTTTGATAGGTGCTGAACCACCGAAGTATCCCAGGCTCCGTTTTACAGTTGCCCAAACTAATCTCCGGCCAAGAGAAGCCCCATCTCTCTCCCAACAGGGGTGAGGCTCGAACTCGAGACCTCTCTTGATTGGGGTTGCCTTGTACCAGTGGCTTTGCCGCTGGACCAACTCCCCGTTGGTCTTATTTTACCTTTTTTTTTTATATTTTGCTTATAATAAAACCATTTATATTTTTTTAGCTCATCTAAAATTTTTATACAAAATATTTAACATAAACTATCATTTAAAAGTATAAATTATAAATAATTTTATTTTAGCATTCATTTTATATGTATGTGTGTGTGTATATATATATATATATTATATTTAATTACTTTTTTATTTTTAATATTTATATTAAAATATATTAATTCAAATATTTTTTTATTTAATTTATATCATTTTTAAATATTTTTATAGATCTTTATTTATAAATTTATTTTATTATTAGGATGATTGATACCTGTACCTCTTAGTGTATACTCACAGTGTAGGTAAGAATTTTCCTTTGTTGATACTCAAACAACAACAGTATCACCAACACTTCAAATATTTTAATCAAACACCTAACACTAATTAGTCATGTTGATTTTCCACTTGACATGTTTTGACTTTTGAGTGAGAGGTGTGAGGTTTCTGCTCCAACTAATCCCATGTGAAAACAATAACTTGGAATTTAGCTGTAAGTTTTATTAATATAACAGCAGTATATATATAGGTACACAGCAGACTTACATTACATATAGTACTAGGATTCTATCAGAGTTAACTTGAATACAAAGGAATACAATTCTAAATAGGAAAACTAATGTGTATCCTTATCACCCTCCGTCAAGTTGATGGGGAAGAGGAAGAACCATCAACTTAGAACATGAAGATATGAATTGCTGCTTCCGAATGGCTTTGTTAAACTGTCAACCAGCTGATCAGTGCTAGAGATGTATCGAACAAATAAGAATTTGCTTGCCACCCTAAAGACAAGGAGGTTTTGCCTCAGAGGTTGAGCCATGACTAGCAACCGTGGCGCTGTGTGTTTAGCTGCTGGGTTGAAGTGAGAGTCGCCACCCGAACCGGCATCGAGAATATCTTACAAGGTGAACATCTCGATTCCTCTTAAGAATATGAAAGGTGCATTGACCCTAGAGATTCAAGGATCGGACTTATCAATTCCAGACCGTGATTCTTTACCCAATACTCCTAGCATTATAACAACCTTCATTTCTTTTAACAAAGCAATAAAAAAACACATAACAATTATAGCGTACCTTTTATAAATACACATGCAATGGTGAGTTTCTAATAACAAACAATGATTAATTTTACCAATTACCAGCCATTAATTAAGGTTAATTAACATGCATAAGGTGATAACAACACATAACACATCAACATAGCAACACAACTTAGGGTTTCTACCAATTTTAACCTAAAATGATTACCAAATAAGCATTAATAACCAATTTCATGCATTAAATCAACTAAATAATTACCAAAGAAGTTGCAGAAGCCTACCTCATCACTGCATTCCATGTGAAAGCTACTATATATAACTATATAGACTCGTACACAACCGTTTAAAGCCCAACGCCACAGGGGAGTACAAAACAGGGACCAACACCACTCGTGGGACTGGCGTTTGGGCCCAACACCACTACCCTACAAGCGTTGATGCCCAACACCACTCCTGGTAGTGGCGTTGGTTTCCAGAACAAACTAGAATGCAAGATTTGATAACAAAACATGATTTTCGGGTTTACCAAGCCCAAAAAACACACATCCAGAGACGATTATGCACAAAACACTCACCAAAACATGTTATAATGCATGAATCATGGCAAAACAACCTAGATCTAATCATAACATGCACTAAAACACAAAAACATTCAACCTTTACATACAAAACGTCAAAAGACACAAACTTTATAATTAAAACATGCAAAAGATGTAATTTTTACACATATAACATTGAACAACACAATTTCATATATCAATATGCAGGAAAACAAACTTTATGCATTAAAACATTCAAAGAAAACAACATTATGGATCAAAATACAAAAAGGAACAACCTTTATGCATTAAAACATGAAAAGAATAATTTTTATGCATTGAAAACACCAAAGAAATGATTTTTATGCAATGAAACATGGAAAGCAATAACTTTTTTGCAATTAAAACATGTTTATGGCATCGAATGATTCAGATCTGAAATAAAACACAAAGAATCATGTAAAGAAAGTAACTTTCATCAATTATAATGCATGTACATGGCATATAATGGCATTTAATCAACACAAACGTGCATAATCATCAAATATACATGTAAAATAGAAATTCACAGCAAAGAAACACAAGAAATAAATCATTTGTGATATGCAAATCATGAAAACATGCAAAAAATAATGAAAATATAAAGGATATTTTGGTCAAAAATAGCTTACAGAGTCTTGGGACGCGTGTACAGCTCGTAGGACCATTCCGGGCCGAAACAGGTTAAAATCGGGCTTTTATGTTGAAAATAGTGTAACTGGCATTGGAGGCCCCAACACCAGTCTTCCTTGTGGCGTTGAGCCCAACGCCAATCCTAGGAGTGGCATTGATGTAACACCCTTAACAAAATAATAACAAAAAATATATATATTTTGGAGGATTTATAAATATTATTCAAAAAAAATTTATAATTTAATCAGGATGTATTGGTAAAAAAACTATTATTATAGTAAAGATTAAGATGTAATTTACAAAATATCTAAATGTTAATATAGTAATTAACCATAAACATCATCATCATCTTTATTATTATTATCATTTTTTTTTTGGTAATCAACAAAAAGGAATTTTATTTCTTACTAAAAAAGAAACTCACAAAAAACCAGGGAGATAGCCCTGAAACCCACTACAACCTCACTTTATAAACATTTGAGACTCTCCACTATTCTATTTACAGCATTAAACTTGCAACTATGCATCCTGTACATGATAAAAGAACTGATCTTCTTGACAATTAAAGCTGGACTAGGAGTAACTTGCTCGAACATACTCTTATTCCTAGCTTGCCAAATAAAATAAACTGCAACAGAGAGGAGAAGTTTCCTGAAATTGTTATGTTGACTTTTGCCTTTAACCTTGCTAGAAAACCATTGAATCAACCTCTGCCAAGACTGGATTCTACTGGGGATACAGCCTATTGGAGCTAATTTGGACCACACCTGGGAACTTATGGAACACGAGAAAAGACAATGATCCAGAGTTTCAATTTGTTGCTTACAGAGACCACAAATGTCTGAATCAGTTACATGCCATTTATACAGTTTATCACGGGTCCTTAACTTCTTCTGCAGAGCTAACCATAGCACAAAACTACATTTGGGAATCCGAAGCTTTAACCATAAAAGAGAAAACCAAGCTACAGTACTTCCAACTAGTTTTATATTTCTCCAAACAGCATGGATAGAAAAGTTCCTGCTATCATTCCAAAGCACTACATCATGGGCATTAGTCAAAGAAAGTTCACTAATTTGATTCCAAATAACCTACAATTTGTGATCACTCATACTAGGAAGTCTCCATCTCCCATTTCTCCAAAAATCACTCACCTTAGCATTTACATGAATATGGACCATGCCTGCTATTATTTCTGGCACTTCATCAGCTATTGCATGATTTTGAATCCAAGGATCATAAAGAAAAGAAGTATTCTCACCATTTCCAATAACATACTTATAATGAGGCTTAAGCAAAGCTCGGATTTTCAAAATACCCCTCCAAATCCAGCTAGAACTAGCACTCGTTTGAACTTGCCAAATGCTTTTCCCCTTCAGCTTGTTCTGTCCTATCCAAGTACACCAGAGAGTAGGAGTATGTTGAATAATCTTCCAAAGCAGTTTGCAAATGGCTGCCTGATTCCAAATGATTACCTTTTTAATATTAAGCCCACCTTCCTTCTTATCAAGACACACTGCATGCCAGGCAACCATAC
>CANYLF012656144.1:0-11241 GCA_948193215.1 Bocquillonia castaneifolia
CGTCGCTAACTCAAAAAAGGGACTAGTTATTTCTAATTAGAAACGGATTTAGAAACGGAAAAAAATCCGTTTCTAATTAGTAACGGATTTGTCTGTTTCTAATTTATTTAGAAACGGGCCGTTGCATTTGAAGAGGATGAAATAAATCCGTTTCTAATGCCCTACGTTTAAAAAAAATTAAATTTTTATAAAAAAATAAATTTATATATATATATATATATATATATATATATATATATATATATATATATATATATATATATAAATTGCCTTAAATAAATACATAAAAATTATAAAATGCACTTTAAACACATATAATCTACTACAATTTTTATATATTTATTAAAGATATATTTTATTTTTTATGGTTTAAGTTAAAAATTAACTGATGTGAAAAACTTAAATTTATATATATATATATATATATATATATATATATATATATATATATTGACTTAAATAAATACAATTTAGATATTATATTCAAATATATAATTTTAATTATAAAACTAACAATATGATGTATAATTATCACTATAATTATTTATACTAAAAATATATTTTTCTTCGTCCAAGTCTATTAAATTAAGGAATATACATTTTATTCTCTTTATAATCAAAGCGAGGCCGAGTCAAATGAAAGTTAAAATTTGTAAACTTATAATCAATTTTATAAATCTTTTAGATTAACGTTAAGTAAACTTTAAAATATAAGAAATAAATTCAGTTAATAGTTAAATAGATTTTTATTCTATAATTAAACATACATTTGTTCAATTTTAAAATAAATTAATTTTTAACTTTAATTATTTATAATTTTCTTGAAATTTTTCAAAAGAAGGTAAAACTTCTTCCTCAGAGAAATCAGATTCAATACACATAATTTAGTTTAGTGGTGGTATTTGACGGTAGTGTGGAAGCGGATTTGTTTTAGTGTTTAGTGGTCTAGAGTCAGGCTCAGTGACTTTCCTTGAATCTATCAGGTTTGATGCATTGGTTAGAAGAATGACCATTTGTTTGGTGATATTGGAAATTTACATTCGGGTTGTAGTTTGGGGCGTTACTATTTCATTACTAGAAAAACCGGATTAGAAACGGACTAAATCCATTTTTAATATTCAAAAATCTGTTTCTAAGTAAATTAGAAATGGATTATGGTCATTTCTAAAAAAACCTCATCACTAATTGAAAAAGGGACGAGCTGTTTCTAATTAGAAACAAATTTAGAAATGGTCAAAATCGTTTCTAATTATTAACGGATTTATCAGTCTCTAATTTATTTAGAAACGGGCCGTTGCATTTGAAGAGGATGAAATAAATCCGTTTCTAATGCCCTACGTTTAAAAAAAATTAAATTTGTAGACACTAAATTTTGGGATACTAGATCTTTAGGGCTAAACCGAAAGACTTTGGGGCAAACTATCTATTTATAAGATTTATCCTATGCAAAAGATAGTGCTCTCAACACTAAAGGTTCGACCGGACCATCAAACATCCGGGCGAACCATTAGATGAACTCAGCTAGGCCTAAAAGCCCGTGAAAGGAAACGGCCCAAGACATGTCAAGTGAAGGTCCGGTTGGACCTTAACATTCATTCGGCCAGATCTTTGCCCTAGGCTCATAGGGGTGATCATAATTATTTGCTGCACAACGGTGATTTGACAATACAGCAGTAGGCTTACGTTCTCCTACTGCTCTGCACTATAAAACCCTTGCTTTAACACCTTGCAAGAGGGTGGCACTTGTTATCACTTACACAACTTGAATAACACTCTTTCTTTAATGCATGATCAATCGTCACGCTCCAGAATAAGCATTCAAACAAATTTACACTAGACAGGAAGGCCAGCAACGAGTGGCTGAAATCACTTAGAACCACATACCATGCA
Source organism: Bocquillonia castaneifolia (assembly GCA_948193215.1). Classification (NCBI taxonomy): domain Eukaryota; kingdom Viridiplantae; phylum Streptophyta; class Magnoliopsida; order Malpighiales; family Euphorbiaceae; genus Bocquillonia; species Bocquillonia castaneifolia. Next base: position 1,891 of record CANYLF012656144.1, read on the forward strand.
CGATATGCATACAAATTGCATTTTGAAATAGGTCAAACGGCACAAGACCAAACAAAGGACAAAAGAATCGAGGGCTAGACGAGGCTAAAGCAAAGAACTTGTTGTAACAAGTACAACATCCGAAGCGACAATAACAAATCGAATCATACCGCCTGGGTACCCACAACGGAAAGGAAAGGCAACCTGATATAGAAATCCAGTGTGTGAGCAGACATGGATGTGGGAGTAATTGGTCAAAAGCTGACATGAACTTTCTGAACGAGATAGAAGAACGAAACAACGGGAAACTAGGGGCGGGATAAATCTCCCATCCACCCATATGCAGGTCAAAATATCCTCAAACGGAGCAGGGCCATACCATTGATACTTGGGGGCAAGGCAGGGCCTCCTAATCACCAACTGAGGACAACATCAGATGAGCAACATCATCAACTACTCGCCTGACGAGTGATTGGCCTCGCAAAAGAAGATAATCAACCAAACTGATACTGCTGAGAAATCATAATCTTCTCACAACTAAGAAGAATGTCAGAAGCAAATCTCGGAGGCAACAAGAAACCTCCTACTAATCCAAACGCTTTCGAGGAAATAACAAAGTCTTCTTCATCACTCAGCAAATTCGGGGACAATGAGTCACCTATGAAAGATTGTAAAACACTTAAGAGGCAGCGGGTCACCCTCAAAATATCAGAACAACTTTTGGGAAGAGAACGAATCCAAAATAATGACAAGCCACCTTCAATTGCAGAATTTCTGGTGATAGTAAGCCGCCTTCGACTATAAGAACACATGTGACAGCAGCCACCTTCAGTCTCAGCTAACTTGGGGCAGCAGCGAACCACCCTTATCCCTGACAAACCTAGAAACACAACCGGTAGTGAGCCATCTTCAACAATCACAGTTGGCAGCAAGCTATCTACAAAGACCTCGGGCGACAATGGATCACTCCATATTCAGACACTCAACCGGCAGTAATCTATCCTCAGTAATCCCGGGTGATGACAAGCACCATTTGCTCAACAGATCCAATAGGCAACAAGCCACCTCCAGCAGGTTCAAGAGCACAACCAGCAGCGAGCCATCGTCAACAATCACATTGTCCTCAACAATCCTAGGTGATAGCAAATCACCATAATTACAGTTAGCAGCAGGCCACCTTCAGTAAACTTAAACACATCACTGACAGCGGGCCATCCTCAGCAATCCCGGGTGATAGCAAGTCACCTTTCACTTAAGAAGATCCACCTGGCAGTGAGCCACTTCTAGAACCTCAAGTGATAGCAAGTCACACTTCATTTTGAAGCATAATTGGCAGTGAGTCACTTCTAACAATCCATGTGATAGCAATTCACCCTCTATCCATAAGTACAATCGGCAGCAAGCCACCCTTGGCAAAACCAAGTGATACCAAGTCACCCTTCTACTTAAACGTATAGTCTGCAACAAGTAGCCTTCGACCTTACAACTCTAGGTGACAGCAAGTCACCTTTATCCTGATAAGTACAGCAATGGCCATCCACCTTCGAAATCTCAGGTGACAGCAAGTCGCCTTCATTACTAGGAAGACCAAGTGGCAGCAAGCCACCTTTAGAATTTCAGGCGGTAACCTGCCACCTCCAACGTAAATTTCAGACAACGGTGAGCCACTTTTGGTCCTGGAATGTCAGCCAATAGCAAGCCACCTCCAAGTCCAGAGTCCCATGAGACAGCGAGTCACCTCCTACTTGCCAAAATCCCAGGAGATAATAAGACATCACCAGACACAGATCCCAAGCGACAATAAGCCACCCCTCACACTAAGAAATTTCATGACCACAACAAACTACCTGCAGCAAGCTCTAGGTAAAACTTACTAACTTCATAGGATTCCAGTATCCTAGATTTTTCGGGTAAATCTCGACATCCATCTAGATCGCCAGTGATCTAGATTTCTATGTCTAGTCGATCGAGAACATCCTAGATTTTTCAGGCAAATCCCGACGTCCATCTAGATCACTAGTGATCTAGGTTTCTGAGTCTAGTTGATCGAGAGCATCCTAGATTTTTCGGTATACCCCAACGTCCATCTAGATCGCCAGTGTTCGAGATTTCTATGTCTTGTCAATCGAGAGCATCTTAGACTTTTTGGGTAAATCCCGATGCCCATCTAGATCGCTAATGATCTAGATTTCTGTGTCTAGCTAATTGAGAGTATCCTAGATTTTTTGAGTAAACCCCGACGTATACCTAGATCTCCAAATGATCTAGGTTCCTTTGTCTAGTCGATTGAAATCATCCTAGACTTTCTGGGTGAACCCCGACGTCCATCTAGATTACCAATGATCTAGATTTCCTTGTCTAGTGGAACCATAAGCGTCCTAGACTTTCCCGGGCCTGACCCTACGTCTCCTAAGATGACAATGTCTTAGGTTCTCAGTCTAGACCGACCAAGCATGTCCTAGACTTCCTCAGGTTAGTCCCGACAAAGTTGGAATGAATGTGTTCCAAAACCTGGTCTAGACAAGCCAAGTGTCTTAGACTTAACAAGGGAAACAGCTATCTCCCAACACCTTAGCAGAGGTTGTCAAATCACTTGGGCAATGTGCTTCATAAGTATCCTTAGATATGTTTGCTTTGCCATTCGCTTATTCATTCGAATCATTTCTAAGCTCTGACAAAGCAGGGCCAAACTGTAGACACTGAATTTTGGGATACTAGATCTTTAGGGCTAAATCGAAAGACTTTGGCATAAACTATCTATTTATAAGATATATCCTATGTAAAAGATAGTGCCCTGAACACCAAAGGTTCGACCGAACCATCAAACATCCGGCCGAACCATTAGATGAACTCAGCTAGGCCTAAAAGCCAATGAAAGGAAATGGCCCAAGACATGTCAAGTGAAGGTCTGGTCGAACCTTTGCATTCATTCGGTCGGATCTTTGACCTAGGTTCGCAGGGGTAATCATGATTATTCACTGAACAGCAGTAATTTGACAATACTACAATAGGCTTACGTGCTCCTACTGCTGTGCACTATAAAACCCTTGCTTCAACACCTTGCAAGGGGGGAGACACTTGTTATCACTTACACAGACACACTACTTCAAGACTAAGCAACAAATCCTTCAACAGGAGGAAAATGAGAGAAGGGAGAGCCAGCTTCATCGTCTTCGATTCTTCGACGATCCAACAAAACGGTAACAAACTAAGAGTATAACGATCATAAGGATCATTTTAGCATCCATTCATTGTAAAAATAAGGGGATGCGTTAAAGAGGAAAAAGATGTAACTTTGGGGCTCAACCAAGCGAAATCGGATCCAAACTTGTCTCTGGATCCCTAATATACTTGATCTATAATAACTTATTATGCTTAAGACTTGGAGTCTCCGTATGCTTTAGGAGGTTTTATTTGTATCTCTTGTGTATTATATTCAAAAGGCATGTAATAAACAGGTCAAAACCCTGAGAAACACCATCCAACACCAGATTATAGGTCCGGCCGGATTATCACGAGCCTAGGGTACTCATCCGATCGAATGATCAAGATTCAACCAGATGTCCCACATGCTTCAGTTAGTTTTAAAGAACTTGGGCCTGGCCCAGACGAAGATCCAACTGAACCATCATCAAAGGTCCGACCGGACCTCCACGCATGGCCATGCACAAACGTCAACCAATGGCTAGGACGCTCAAACTCTTTCGAAGCTTTAAGGTCGATTGATAAGTCCTCTCCTGGATGAGTCAGTCGATCGGTAAAATTTTCTAAACCCTGTTTAATTGATAGTTGATCGTCTAAAACTACTATAAATAATTAATGGAACATTTATAATAAATAAAACCAGGTAATAAGTACAATAAAATGGTAGAAACTCATTTCACTTTTCCTTTCCTTAAGGGTGCTTGTATATTACTGCCATTCCAATACTTTGAGTAAATAATAAATCTATTAATGTGCAAATATTAACTTATGAATAATTGTAAAATCTATTAGAAATTTACTGTGGATGTGGTTCATGTAAATAAATAAGATAATAATCCATTTGGCTGACCATTATTAAAAGAAGTAGTAACCCACTAATACAGCAATCAGCACTCAATCAATCAGGGTTAACTACAATGGACCTAATACAGGACTAAAATTTATTAGAAACAATATTAGGTGCGCTCATTCATTGCATCCTACTTTTCGGGTGATTTATCGCTTTATATTGTTTGCTCTCGTAGGAAATAATGACCATATTACTTTAGTAAACGGGAAATTGTCCCAAGAATGGATGACGCATTCTGAACCCAAAAATCATCTGGTTTAATGATGAATGAGGATTCCTGAGGAATCTATCTGTTTGTTAATCACTAGATGATCTAGATGTAATTCGGGTGGCGACTCCATAACAATTTTCATAAAATTCTAAAAATCCATCTAGTGAGTCTGTCGCCATTGCCATTGGACACTAACCGACGGGCAGGTCACCTGTCTACAAAATTAAAATTATTTTAAAAAATAAAAAATTTTAATAAATTAATTTATCTAATCACCTTTAATACTCTTTAAATCATTTTAACTATACCTTTAAACCACATTATTTTTCCAAATTACCTCACTTCCTAGTAGGTCACCCATCCTTGGAGTGCACATGGGGTTGGGTTACGGGAAAAAGATCCAATTCGATTGTATCAAGGACGCATCGAAAAATTAAAATTTTATCCCTTAACCCACCAAGGATCATATGCGTTTCAAACAAACCGTAGGAAGGATAAATGAAATTACCTTTGTTAATCGATTCCAATAACTTATTCGGTTCTTTAAAGTGCTGCCTTTGTGAAACGACCATGTAGATACCTAATTTTTGGATGCAGGAATGGGGAAGTGGCTCGGAGTTCCCAATGATGATCATTTATGCTCACAAGAGATAAGTAGAGTGATTATGGCTTTCATTTGAACACGCAAGTGTTTCAGAATGGATTTCAGATTTGAAAATGCATTGTTTTAAGTTAGAAAAATCATTTAAAAATAAAATCGAGCATTGTTTTCATCATATCTTTTCATACAAGCCTTGAAATGGTCCGAAAACTATTAAAGTACTAAATTGGGCCATTCTGCACGTTTTTGTGTCTAAATTTTTTTTTCTAATTCTGACGTTTAGGGCTCCAAAATGGGCCAAGAACATCTGCTGACATGCTAATGGGCTTAGTCTGATGTTGGGCCCTGATGGTGGCTTTAAAGGTTGGAAATAGACTTCAAATCTGATTCAAGTATTATGGGCAGGCCTTTTAATTAATTAATTAAACTCTTTTGGGCTTGAAATTAATTGAGAGCCCAAGTCCATTTCTCTTAAACTTACAGATGCTTTTATTTTGAAATTTAAAAGAATAACTAAACATGATTTGCATTAATCATTATTTTCAATTTTCAAAACCAAGAACAAAATATTGATTCAATCCATCTCCTTTTCAAAATTCAAATTCTCTTCTGCTTAATTTCTAAGCAAGCAACAGAGCCTCTGCCTTTAGAAGGCTCGCTTAAATTCATTCACGGGTGTGGTTAATTTTTGGGAGAGTTTACTAGTTTGTACAATTGAGAAAAAAAGCTTTTAAAAGTGGTTTTTAAGAGAGAGAAAATAAAAAAAAAAAGAAACAATACGTGATTAAAAACAATAAAAAAGCCAATCAACTCAAACACTGAGGGTTCTCAAGTACTTCATGTAAGCAATACTCAATTTCCATCCTAAATTGAATGGTTGTCTGTTGAATCTAGAGTTTCATTGGTCATCACTATAAGTTTTCAAAATTCTCTTAATTATTAATTTTTATGATTTTTATAAAATTGTTATGATTTTCATTCGTTAAATGCATTGAAACATTCATCTGCTCAATTTTACCGTAAAAGTTATTTTGAGCGTACGTATGTACTGTGTTTTCCATTTTTCATTTTGACTTTTATTTTATTGATTTGTAACATGTTTCTATGTTAGATTCATTCAATTAAATTGTTTTATGGCATTGATTGCATGATTATTAATTGATTTAGATGATTGTTAATTGATTTTGAATGCTTGCAGTGCTTTGTACATGATTTTTTAAAATTTTTTATTTTAATGATTTTTTATTATGAAAATTGTTTTAGATTGTGTTTTAGGTTGTTTCTAAATGATTCTCACATGTTTTAATATAAATCAAAAGTATTTTCATTGATTTAATGAAATTGCGGTGTGCTGCACATTCTTTCTATTTTTGATAAAAATTCATTATAGATCATTTGAATGTTACGATTTGATGTTTTGTTGCTTTGATACATGATTTTGTGGCTTATAAATGATTTCTAAAACATTTTTGCACATTTCAATTAATTTCAGTTGATTTCATGAAAAGCCAGTATACTACACATTTACTGCATTTGATGCATTTTCATTATTAGTTATTGATATGATGTAAGTGGTTGATTTGCATGCTGTAATGTATGTTTCTATTGTTTAGAAATTTTTTTAGGATGTTTTGAATTGCTATAATATGATTTGAGTGATTTGAAAGCATGTTTTATGAAATCCATAGAAGCAGTGCATTATATGTTTACTGTAAGTGTTAATTGTATGTTGTTTGATTCTCTAGATGAATGTTAGGTTGGGTTTTGCCATATAGATATTGGTTTTAGGTTGTTTGCATCATATGCTTTATTGTTCTAGTTGAGTTTTCTACTAATTTTCGAGGCTTGGTAAACCTAGAAGTTGCATTTTTTTATGTTTTCTACGTAGTCGGTAGTCATAAAAGAAAGATTCCACCATGGAAAGTTCCAATAGATTTAATCCTCGCACTTAGAAGAATAGAAGTTAGTCTAGCCACTAGTCTCTCGTAGAGCAGCACACTGAACTCAGACAAAGCATGTCTCCTAGATTGCCATTGGTGTGGTTTATAAGTTCTAGGAATGATTTGGGGCATCATGACAGCCAATTTCTCCATAAGCCATATTTGAAGGAGATTCACAAGGTCAGATGAAGCTTTAAATAAAGAATGGGAAATAGGAAACTCCAAAACAGACATACCTGAAGCAGGAAAGGGCTACCCCTCAGCCTTCGAGTGTTCTTAGTAGAATCTAAGCCAATTACGGTTTCAACCAGGATGGTTGGAAAAGGGTTATGTCCTCTGTTAACCTATTCCAATATATGGGCAATCTAGAAACTTCCTCTACCCTCTGTAGAGATCAGCAAGAAGCGAGAGTAAAGGCAAATGCTGGTAGTCATCTTCTAGGATTTGCATCCTTTGGGTTTTGAGTTACCTAGTTCCAGTAATCGTTCAGTCATAATGTATTGACCATGTACACAAGATTGCATCTTGTCTGAAGGCAGTTCAAAGATGCCAGACATGAATTCTAGGGTTGGAGCATATAAGCTAGGTAATGCTACAGGAGCATTAGAATCATGAACTTTACCCAGAATGCCTTCAATTTCTTCAAACAGGGGTGTAGACTTCAATTTCATAAAGCTGAAAACATGATCTCTGGCACTCCAGCAATCAGCTGCTGCATAAAGGAGTTTTTGATCATAAGAAAAGGTCAAGAAAGATTTGAACTTTGCTAGATGGAAAGTGTTTAAAGATTCCTAGAATGAGGGTTTAAGCCTTTCAGATGTTTCTTTAGGGTTTTCTGGGAGTTTTGGAACATTATGATGACTTGGGAGAATTTCCAAGGCTTTGATTTGGTGTTTTCTAATGCTTCTATGGAGCCACGGAGGTCTTATTTATTCATGAGGTTTGGGGGAATCCAGGACTGAGTAGGAGTCTAAATAGTGCAAAATTTTAAGAGAGTGGCATTTGCGACCTCAACGCCACTCCCAAGAGTGGCGTTACCACCAACGCCACACCCAAGAGTGGCGTTAGAGATGATTCCACTCCAAAGAGTGGAGTTGGGATGCAGACACACTCCAGATGATGATTGATAGATTCTTGCAAAATTTCACAGTCCTAGGAGGATTCTATACATGATATTTCATGCATTCATTATAGAAAAAGCATAAATAAAACATGCATACATAATGTATATATATATATATATGAAAACATTCATACTATTAGTAATAGTGCCTAGGCTTATTGTATGGACATGGTATTTTGACTATTAATAAAGATAGAATTTGTTATTATCTTAATTTGCATGTTTATAATATAATAATGTCCTTGAATAATATTATTAATTATTCTAAATGTCCCTAAATGATTATTGTTATGGGAATAACAATGAAGTAAGATTAATATGAAGTTTGATTGATATTCATGAGATGAATATGTGTATCAGATACAAATCGAATTCATATGTATTTATTGAGAACAAATATTGGATGGACCCACTTTGAGATTACTACATGGATCAAAGTTATAAGTTAATGTCTAATAGTTGTGACATTAAATCATTGGACCTGAAATTACTATGGTTCTTAACATGAGGTTTATTATATTTTGACATAATCAAACATTGTCCTTAACCGGATGATTATAAAGATTATGATTGAGCATAATAAGAATCATGTAGTGAGATATAAGTAATTGAGATGGAATTTGTCGCTCTCATTATAAGAGAGATATCTCAGGGCCCCTCGACAATTGAGATTGAGAAATGCATGGCTTTGATAGAAATCAATATCATTTGCTTAGTTAGTCTAATTGGGTTTTAAGAAATTAAAGATTGAACAATATAAGATTGAGCTGATCCATGCCTTATAACCAATCAAGATATCGTGAGACAAAATGATTGTGTCATGGGCTATATTAAGGTTGTCTTGGATTATGAGATTTTCATTTAAGTTGGGTAGTCATAATGTCTTGCTAGAGGCCACTTATGACTTGTGGGCTCAAAATGTGATTTATGCCTACTGCCAACGTTAATTGAACCTAAGGGGTCGCACAATAAGAACGAACTAGAATGGTTATGGTTATTATTTTCTAGATTTGATTTACCTTATGGACAATAATTCACCGAGCAAAATAATTACTTTCTGTAGTAATTTAAAATAATAACATTATTTTAAATTACAAATAATAATTAATTAGTTATTATATTTATATTTGTAATTTAAATTATAATAGATGACTAATTAGATATTTATTTAGATTTCCTTATTGGATATTGTCAAAGTTAGGAGGCAAAAAAATTGATAATTTATTGTCAAAATTAGGAGTTAACAAAATTGACAATTTATTGTCAAAGTTAAGAGCCAACAAAATTAACAATTTATTGTCAAAATTAGGAGCCAACAAAATTGAATAAGGAAATCTAAATAATTAAAAAATATGTATAGGATTTTATGAGGATTTGGTTTAAACATACATTCCTTATTTTATAGGGACTGGAATTTAAATTGTTGTTATTTAAAAGAAATTT
>CANYLF012656583.1:0-10208 GCA_948193215.1 Bocquillonia castaneifolia
AAATAAATCATAACTAACTCATTAATTTTTAGAATAATAAAAGTTGAAGATTATTTTATAAGAAAAGAGGTATTATGATTATAATTAAATGATATAAATGTATTGATATGAATTAACAAAATTATAATAAAAATATAAAAAATATGACAACAAAAAAAATAAAGAAAGTCCAACTGAAATTAAAAAATATTTAATTTTTAAAAATTTAGTATATTTTTTTGTATTGAGATAGAGTCCTTATACTTTAATTTGAAAGATTGAGTCATTGTACTTTTATTTGATAGATTCTCTATCCTTTTATTTTTGTTGACATTTAGTCCTTTAAAGGATCTAATCTGAGTAAAAATAAAAGTACACGGACTTAATGTCAAATAAAATAAAAGTATAAGGATTCAATCTATCAAAATAAAAATATAAGAACTCAATTTAAAAAAAATAAAAGTACAGGATCCAGAAATGTGTTTTACAAGATCCGATATCAATTGACTTAATTGTACTTATATATTTTTTTTTATAATTGAGAAAGGGATTTTAGGATCTTAGGTGGTTTATAATCTTTCTGCCATTGGAGTACATTGAACACCTATATTTGTATATATAGGTGTAGGTAGACAAATCATGCAATAATATATTGGTAGGACAACACTTTGCCTGCATTTGCAATAACATTCCGAGTGGGTTAACATTTGTCATAATCACCCATGAGCTGACGGTAATATATATGTTCACTAGGTTATGGGCTTAACTGGATTTCAGGGACCTGATCATACTGAATCATAATTGAAGAGTATTAAAAATATCGGCCCAAAAGTTTAAGGGCGTTTTTTTTGCCCTATTGCCTATAAAATAGGAACAAACTTGAATTAAATCCTTTTGAAAAAAAAAAAAATTTGAATGCAATCCTATCCGAATGCACGTGCATGGGCCATGCCTGTCTCGTTGTTTCCCGGCACATGTGTGGTGCCGTCGGGCCTATCATGGACTTGTAAACCCGAGTTCATATCAGTCTTCTCCTCCTTTCTAACTACATCAAACTTCCATCCTCACCATTTACACTCATGAAGGTGGGACCACTCGATTGTTGTCTCACCTTGCACGAATGTCAATGGGCTTGAGTACGCCACGTGGGACACCACTTGCTAAAATTGCTATCCATGATATTAGTAGAATTTTATGGTTTCACGATTTCATCATAATCGTTCATTATAATGAGTTTTACATGAGCTTATCATATACTCAGTGCAACAGTGCAACTTGATAAAACTTATCAAAACGATTTATAACTGTGTACGTAATCGGTAAAAATAATTTATTAAAAACATTTATCTTTTTAACCTTTTGAATAATTTATTTTTTAAAATTTAGATTACATGCACACGTAAAGAAAAAACCACTAAAACACCTTTTAATTGATTTTAAAATACATTAAATTATGTGTGTAAGAGAAAATAAGTTTTACCAAATATCCACTCAATTCATTCCAAAATTAGATTCACGAAAACATTAAAATAAACACAACACACGAAGCAGTGTGAGGATACAAAATTTTAGAAATATATATATAGGATTATGTATACTGATATTTTTAAATAAAATTAAAATAAATAGTTGATCACTTTAAAAGACCAAATTTAAAAATAATATTATTGTTATTTTTTTGAAGGAAATTTTTATTTTTTTTATCACACCATTACCATATTTTCCACCATCATCATTATTCATGGATGACTTTAAATATTTCAATGTATTTAATAAATAAAATAAATATATATGATTCAAAAAATGAAATAAATATTTTTTAGTAAAAAAATAAATATTATTTTCCTTAAAATAAATTTAAAAACAATATCATAAGTTTCCAAAAAATAATAGAATTATAAAAATAAATATGAAATTTTCATTAAGTTTTCAAATTTTCTTTTAAAATGTTCAAAGAATTTCAATTTTTTTTTTATAAGTTAGATTTTTATTAAGGCCACAAGAAGTGGCAAAGCTCAAGAAAGTGCAAAAGAAAAGAAGAATGGGGAAGGAGACTGTTCCAACACCCAACAAACAAAATCAAAAGCCAAAATACATCAAGATTCCTAAACAAATCCATGTTAGAGAAGGGGAAGTTCTTATGAAGAGTTCTATAAACAAAAATTGCATCACACAAACAAGCAAAAATGGTCTTCTCTAGGTTCGGCATCACATCTTATGAATTTCTGTTTTTCCATACTTGCCAAAGGATTTGAAGACCTAAAATGTCCCAAAGAGCAGAATATCTGTGAAACTTATTAAGACTATGCCAAGAGGAGTAAAAAGATGACACCGAACAAGGCATAACCCAACTCAAGGAGCATTTCTTAAAGATCCAATTCCACACATTCCAAGCCATGGGACAGAGAAGGACAACATGGGAAGTAGATTCATAAGCATCCAAGCATAAGGTGCAAGATGATCCAAAAGCAAAAGACATACCTTTATAAGTTAAGAAAGAACTGGTTGGAAGACAATTCAAAAAGGCAAGCCAACCAAAGAACTTCAGCTTTGGAGTTGCGTAACAAGACCACAAAATATTGAAGTCTTCACTCGGTTGATCAAACCTAACGTCCCAAAATAATTGTTTGAAGGAGGAAGATGAAAACACAACCTCCTTTTCATGCCGAAGAGGACGATATGCTAAATCTTGGATGAGGTAAAACTGTTGAAGTCTTGCACAGAGATCATCGATTTGAAGCTGCTCATGCTGTCTAAGTCTTCTTCTCCATGCAAAAGAAGAATTTGCACAAAGAAGGTCGCAAACTTTTGCTTTCTTGTCCAAGGAAATCTGATACAGTTCTGGGTAATAATCACACCAGGGTTGCTGCATACCCTTCCACTTATCCTTCCAAAAGGAGACCTGACGACCATCTCCAATCTTAAAGAAAACTTTATTTTTGAAGAAATTCCATGCTAATTCATCCATAATACAAAGTTTATAAATTGCTTTCCATACATGAGAGAACACCATTCGATTACCTTCAAGAAGATCCTCAATTGAAGCAATGCAAGAAGACTCATTAACCACTAGTCTCCAAAAACAAGAAGGATTATCGGACAATAACTTCCACACCCATTTGTAGAGAAGACTTTGATTAGAGATCCTCATATTAAGGGTTCTCAAACCACCCTTACTCTTTGGCTTGCAAGTAATATCCCAAGCAACTTTGCAAAGAGATCTAGAATCACCAGTACCCTTCCATAGAAATTGTGCCATCATACTTTGAAGCTTGTTAATTACACCCCTTGGCATAGCAAAAATAGAGTAATAATACACTACAACAAGACTCTGAAGAGAAGAGTTGATTATGATAGCCCTACCACTTGGAGATAACAATGGAGCCTTCCAAGATGCAATTCTACGCTGAAATTTGGCTACAATAGGGTCCCAAACACTAGTGACAAGTGATCTATTTGTAAGAGACATGCCCAAGTATTGAAATAGAAGAGAACCTTTAGAACAACCAATTAAAGAAGCTACATAATCCAGCTCACAGTCTGACACATTTATACCCGAAATTGATGTTTTTGAATAGTTAATATGAAGACTAGAAACTAATTCAAAACATCTAAGAATTCTGATCAAGGAACTCAACATAGGCATGTCATAAGGCATAAAAATTAACATATCATCTGTAAATTGAAGAAGTGAAATAGGATCATTAACACCTTCTACATAAATACCTGAAAATGACCCCTCTGAATTTGCTTTAGATAAAAGACAGCGCAGGCCTTCTGCAGCTAACACAAAAAGGAAGGGGGATAAGGGGTCTCCCTGTCTCACATCTCGACCCATAGAAAACGGTTCTGCTAGAGATCCATTCACAAGAGGAGTAATCATAGAAGAGCTTAGGAAATTAAAAATCCAATTCCTCCATTTAGTTGGAAAATTCATCCTATCTAAGACACCCATCAAAAAGCTCCAAAATAGAATCAAATGCTTTTTTAAAATCTAATTTCAATAAAAGGAATTTATGTCATCTTCTATGAACCAAATGAACCAGCTCTGAAGCAATAAATGAACATTCATGTATACTTTTCCCACTGATAAATGCAAATTGAGAGTCCGAGGTGATTTTTTAAGCAATGGAGATAATCTACTAACCAAGACCTTAGAAATAAGTTTACAAAAGCCATTCACCAGACTAATGGGTCTAAAATCACTCAAATTGTGAGCACCCTACACTTTAGGAATAAGTACCATAAAAGAGTGATTAAGGTCTTTAGGGATTACCTTTGAGTCATAAAAAGCATAAAAAAAAACTGCATAATATCCCTTTTCATAACCTCCCAAGCCCTCCTGTAGAAATAAAAATTAAAACCATCCAGATCTGGTGCTTTGTTTTCATTGCTCAACAACAAGCTAGCATAAACCTCTTCCTCTGAAAAAGGCTGAATAAGAGAGGCTGCCATATCATCTTGCAAAGAAGCAAAAGGCAAAGAATCCAAATGAAATGGAGCAACAGGTTTACAAGAGTAGAGATTTGTAAAAAACCGGACCACTACATTTTTTACCTCTAGAGGATTTGAGAAAGTTTCTCCTTCTATAGACACTGACCCTACTAAATTACTTCTGAAGTGTAAATTAGCTAGAGTATGGCAATATTTGGTATTTCTATCACCCAGTAAGGCCCAGCTAGATCTTGATTTTTGATGCCACAATGATTCCAAGTTTTTATTGTAAGAGAACAAAGATTCTTTAAGAGAAACTAAAGAAGCCAAATCATCAGAAGACAGTTCCCTTGGTTCGGTTATGATCTCTAATTCATCTATAGATTTCTGAACCTCTAAAATATTGGAAGAAAAATTACCAAAATGTGAAGAATTCCAAGCTTTTAATTTCTTCCCCAACTCTCGAAGCTTTACACACAAACAACTATGCGGCTTCATGGTTGAAATATCACACCAGAAAACGTTAATCAACTCCAGAAAATCATCATTAAACCACCAAGCATTCAGGGATCGAAATGGGTTAGGACCCTAGTTAATGGAGAGCTTTGAATTAAACAAGATAGGACAGTGATCAGAGAAAGATCTATAAAGAGCTTGAAGTGCTAAATTAGGCCAGGCAATGGTAGTATTAGAAGACACCAAGCAACTATCAATACATGACCATGAATTAGCATTGTTCCATGTGAAAGATCTACCTCCCAAAGGAAGATCCAGAAGGCCAGTATCAGTAATAAAATCATTAAAAAGAACCATGGAATTAGAGAAGATAGAATAATTCCTCCTTTTTGATCGATGAAGAATGTCGTTAAAGTCACCCACTAAGAAAATAAAGCCATCAAAAATTATTCGAGGAAGCAAAATATTCCAAAAAACTGCTCGTTCTTAAGCACAATTACTAGCATAGATGAGAATAATTCTACAATTGCAATCGTTCCATATAAAGTCAACCATAATCCATCTATCCCTAGAGGAAGTAGTAGTGGGAGTGAGGATAGCTGAATTCCAAAGAAGAGATAAACCTCCAGAAGCACCAACAGAGGGAACTGAGACAAATCAAACAGCAAGTTCAGCCCCAAAACAACAAGTTTGTACTTAATAACTAAACCTTTTATATGATTTTGCTTCCCATGGAAGGAGAGGCCACCTCGGACATTCCAAGAAACAAAAGAAAAGCAATTCATAGTAACGAACAAAAACCTCGAGAAAAAAGGAAAATTACCTAGTAGGCTTGAACCTGCTGTCCTCCAAAAAACTGATCCTTAAGTAGAGATGAGATTGCTTCATGATCACCATCCTTAAAAAGGCCAAGTTGGAGACCCTTCTTCCAGGTTTCCTCTATTTCAATCCTTGGGTTTTTCTGAAGAATGGGTGAAGCCAAAACTACAAGAGAGGCCAGCTTATTGCAATTCAAAAAATCACTATCAGTAGCAATAACAGATCCACCAATCGTTGAGGACTGATTAACTGATTTAATGTCACCTCTAGCATCTATCTTCTTAATCTATTCTCCTCCCTTATTCCTCATTTTCACATAAACAAAGGAACTTGTGAGAGTGACATTGTCCACATCAACCAACTCTTGCGTCGGCTGCACATGTATAACCACTGGAACTGATTCAGTTGGGACATCATTCCCATCTTGCTTCTCCAATATCTGTTCTGTCAGGATCCCACCTCCAGCTTGTTTCTTCGTAGCCTGTGAAAAGGAAGCAACAGTCTCCCTAACTAAAAGTGCATCCACATCACTATCCACATTCCCATTTACTGTAATCAGTGCGAAGGGATTGACAACAGGTTCCTCTACGAGAATAGGGTAGTCTATTTCCTTCACCACAATCAGATATGGAGAACCATCAGCGTTCACCATTAAACGATCCTTGACAATCTCCATGCTAGTGGAAAACCAAATTAGACATGTATCAAGTCGATGCCTAATGTAAATATCTGGATGCTATTTCAAGACATCACCAAATTTTTAGCCTATGAAATTAAAAAAAGTAGAAGACCATAGGTGTAAAGGAATACCAGAGATTGAAATCCATGCCAAATGTTCTTTACATACCATAAAAGGCAACAGATCTTTATGAAACTTAAAAATATTCTTGAGGACATTCTTCTTATTGGAGTTATTAAAAGCCTTTAGGTCTTAAAGTATCAAAAGACAACAGTAAAGCTCTACCCCCCAAAAGTGATAATGAGTTGTAGGAAACATCGTGATCATGCAAGATAACTTTTGCATGGAAGAAATCCTTATTACTCCCAGTTGTCATAACAATAGAACGATGAATCCATTCTGGTTACTTCGAGGACTTCAAGGAGAGAACCTGGTCATCACTACGCTGCCTAATAACTTCAGAGTATGGGCATTCATCTCTATAAGAAGGCATCCACAATTTGGGTGCAACTGATGGAGTATGATTCTGTCAAGGAGAAGATACCCTAGGAGGAGGCTTATTAGGGTATCTTGCCATAAAAGCCTTCAAGCATCTAGATCCAATATTAATCTGATTAATCTTCTCAATAACAGTCATCGAGCTAATGGATTTAAACGACCTGAAAAATCCAAAATTCAGACGTCTAATGTTTTGTTTCCTGGCCATGAAGACATCACCTTCCAAACCATATTTCTTGAAGGCATCAGAAATATTAGTCACAGTCCAAGAGGAAGGGAAATTCTCAAAACAAATGGTTTAGGTGAGAGGTGGGGAGAGATGATTAGGGTTTTGGTTAGGGTAAAAGGTATTTTGGCTATGGTGTTTAGGGTTTTGATAAAGGGAATTAGGTTTGGAAGAAGCTCATGACACAGAGGATTCTCTGAATTGGGCTGTGGAACAAGGCTGCTCTGTGTAAACTTGTATGGAATCTTCTTCATCACTCAAAAACCCTATGGTGTTCCTGGATTCATAAGAATAAGATTAAAAACAGAAGTTTTTGGCAACTCTCTACTAACCCTTCATCAAGATGGATATGGAGAAGTATTCTCAACTTAAGGCAGAAGATTAAACCTTACTTTCACTATACCGTTGGAAATAATAAGTCCTTCTTTTTCTGGTTCGACCCTTGGTGTGGAGGTCAGTCTCTAGTTGATAAATACCCCTCTATTAGTCTTGCTGATTCATGTATTCCAAATTCCAGTAAGTTAGCTGATAGATAGAGACATGGCAGTTGGAATTTAAAAGATAATGATGATAGTTGTGTTGTTTGGAGTGGTGTTAGACCTTTGTCTTTGTCTAATATGCCAAATGAGATTTCTTGGGAGAATTCTAAGGAATTTACATTTAAAAAGGCATGGATGTCTATGAGGCCAAAACATAGGAAAGTATCATGGGCGTGAACTGTTTGGAGTAGAATGTTTGTTCCTAAATGCTCCTTTATCCTCTGGCTTCCTATTCAGGGTAGACTTTCAACTAAAGATAGACTACTAGAATGGAATTGTGCTTTAGATGATAAATGTGTAATGTGTGGTAGTGCTAGAGAGACTATAAGTCATTGCCTGTATACCTGTCCTGTGAGTATTCAAGTGTGGAAGAAGCTACAGTTAAAAGGTCTTTGTTCTACCAAGATTCGTACGTGGAGGAACCTTCTAATTTGGTTCAGGGATAAGGCTCAAGGGAAGAGTCAACTTTCTGTTCTAAGAAAATTAATTCTGTCAGTAGCAGTATATTATATTTGGAGGGCAAGGAACAAAGCTCTTTTTCAACATGAGGTCCCTAAGCCCTTGAATATTTTCAGGCAAATTCTTTTAATTGTTTTATATAGATACAAAGGAAAGTCACATAGAGAGAATGTAAATAGAATAGTTGAGAGATTACAGAATTGTTAAAGAGTTTCAGGGCTACCTCCCTAAAGTTTTGTATCCATTCTTTTTATGTTTAATGGATCTTTTTTGGTGTTTCACTAAAAAAAAAATTTAAAAATCACTGTTTGAATTATTTTTATTGTAGATTTAAAGTTTTAAAAAATTAAATTATAGTCTCAATTAAGTAGTATGATAATTAATTTAATTTCAAATACATTGATGTCACGACCCAAATCCGGATCGAACTGGCGTTAGGGAATGGGTAAGCTATAAGCCACCGAGACCTGTAGCAAGCCTATTTCAAACACTATCTAGTTGAACTCTTACTTTAAAATAATATAGTATATATAAGAAAATCAGTTTTCAAATCAACATAAAATAAATCAACAATATTCACCATCAACTTATATAATTCTCATTAATTAAATTAAATTCATATATATATGTTTATTACAATAGATTCAACACACCTACATTATACAACTAAGGAGTGCCTATAATTAAGAATAATTATAATATACATAATAAAAGAAAATAAACCTCGTAGAAGAATGAAGTACAAGGTGAACCATATGTAGCCTTTTAGGCTCATCATCCACACGTTTCACTTAATCCAATATTATTCTTCTGGTGCCCGGAGCAACTCACGAGCAAGCCCTAGATCTTAATTAAATAATTACGGTCGCCCAGAGAAACTCACGAACACGCCACTGCATATATCATATTAAAAATAAATAGGATTGGCGCCCGGAGCAACTCACGAGCAAGTCTCATCCTTTAAACCCAAGTTAGTATACGTAAATGACTCTTGTGTGCACACAGCCTGGTGACAACCCACTAGGTAGCTCGTCCTACGACTGTCCTCCAACTATCATCAATCACAATCATATTAATTACAAGCATACTCACACACGCAACAACAACACACACACACACACATGTATATAATAAAATGATATGCTTCAAATATAATATTTAATAACCTAACATCACAATTACGCAATCATGTGTATATATAATAGTATGCAATTCCACTAAGCATTATATAAATATAATATTAACTCACGGAGATTTTGTGTATGCACTTCCTAGCGTCCTAGCCACTAGTACACTTCGGCCCCTCAAACTCTCTATATGAGAATAAATAAAATAACAGAATTTAGGATCATAATATATATATATATATATATATATATATATATATCCTATTTTCTAAAGATTTCTAGAATTCTATCTAAAACATCCTAATAACCTATTCTATTTCTAACAGTATAACGAATTCTAGTATAACGAATTCTATTATTATATTCTATCGGACTAGATATCACGTTTTACGAGAAAATTTTATCAAAAATTTGGCAGAACCTCCCCTATAAAATGGACATATCTCCACCGGAGTGGAGCCCATCCTGCAATTTAAAATAAACTTCTAATATCCCACAATCAAATCAAATCCAATTGGGCCACCAACGCTACAATTTATGCCCAATGGATTTCAACACCTCAGCACAATGTAATTTATTAATATCAATTTAATAATTATCAACTTGATATGTCAACTGAAGAATTATATATGCATTCAACTAACTAGATTAACCATCTACTCATTTTTAACATCATAACATATATTCATCAAGTTTCATATATATAATCTTAATCTATTATATTTATAATTACATGTGATATTGATTATAAAGCTCCTTATTTATTATTAACATCATTATTATTGTATTCAACTCATCACCCCATTTAATTTAATTTTAATTAATGAAACATGCATATACAAATTTAGTGCATAAATCTATTTTGTAATAATCATTTTTAGTTTTAAAAGAAAACCAAGATATATGAATAAGATTCAAAAAATAGTTATAAAGTTGAATCATAATAAAAGATAAGGTAAAAACTCAATATACTTAAGATAGAGATTAAATTA
>CANYLF012656679.1:0-10001 GCA_948193215.1 Bocquillonia castaneifolia
CTTGAATAATATTATTAATTATTCTAAATGTCCCTAATCGGTTATTGTTGTGGGAATAACAATGAATTAAGATTAGTATGAAATTTGATTGATATTCATGGGATAAATATGTGTATGAGATACAAATCAAATTTATATGTAGTTGTTGAGAACAAATATTGGACAGACCTGTCTTGAGATTAATACATTGATCAAAGTCATAAGTTAATCTCTAGTAGTTGTGTCATTAAATCCTTAGACCTGATCTATAGTTCTCAACATTAGGAATATTGTGTTTCGACATAATCAAACGTTGTCTTTAACTGGATGATTATAAAGGTTATGCTTGAACATAATAAGAATCATGTAATGAGATATGAGTGATTAAGATGGAATTTGTCCCTCTTATTATAAGAGAGATATCTCTGGGCCCCTTGACGATTGAGACTGAGAAATGCATGGCCTTGCTCAAATGAATTGATGGAGATCAATATCATTTGTTTAGTCAGTCTAATTGGGTTTCGAGAAATCAAAGATAGAGCGATATAAGGTTGACTTTGTCCATGCCTTATATTCTATCAAGATATCGTGAGATAAAAAGATTATGTCATTAGCTATATTAAGGTTGTCTCGGATCATGAGCTTTTCATTTAACTTGGGTAGTCATAATGTCTTGCAAGAGGCCACTTATGACTTGTAGGATCAAAATGTGATTTAGGCCTACTACCAAAGTTAATTGAACCTATAGGGTCGCACATTAAGAACGAAAAATAATGGTTACGGTTTATCACTTTCTATAGTAATTTAAAATGATTAGATTATTTTAAATTACAAATAATAATTAGTTGTTATTTAGATTCAAATTTAATTTTGAGAAAATTTAAATTCGTAATTTAAATTATAACAAGTAATTAATTAGTAATATTTTCTTATTGGATAAGGAAATAATCTGTAAATGATTTTAATAAGGATTTGGTTAAAAATATAAATTCCTTATTTGATAAGGACTATGATTTAAATTGTTATTATTTAAATGGAGTTTTAAATAAATAATAATTAAAATTCATTTTTAACCTAAGCCCTAGCAGACGTGTATATAAACATATATGTATCATGTGTAAGATGCAATTGTTTCTGCAAGTCGTCTTTTACCTTTAGAAAAATAGAAAACGAAGAGAAAAAAATAATAAACCCTAATTCGTTTTGAGAAAACGAATCTGAACTAGCATTCAACCAAATCGTTCATCGTTCGTTCATGTGTGGATACTTGTAGAGGGTGGTCATCTTTCAGAAAGGCAGCACCTTTGAAGATCCGAACAAACCAAGACGCAGAATCTGAAGTCTCAACGAATTGATCTACAAAGGTAATTTTCGTTTACCCTTCCTTCGATTTTTATGAAACACATGTGATCCTTAGTGGGTTAAGGTATAAAAATTTTAATTTCTGCTACGTTCATGTTCCAATTCGATTGGGATATTCTACCCGTAACCTAACATTGAAGACAACAAAGGATGGATGGAGCCAATTATCTAGTACTTGAAAAACGGCATCCTACCAAATGATCCAAGGGAATCAAGAAGGTTAATAAGGAAAGTCGTCAAATACGTTTATAAGGAAGGGGAACTGAGAAAGAGGTCCAAAAGCCATCCTTGGCTCAAATGCTTAAATGAAATTGAAGCAGATTATCTGTTAAGGGAAATTCATGAAGGAATTGGAGCTGCTCATGAAGGAGCTAACGTGCTCACCAGAAAAGTGATCCTAAGAGGATATTTTTGGCCCACCATAAAAAGGGATGCTAAGAATTTATTGTCCAAATGTGAGGCATGCCAATATCATGCCAACATACATCATAAGCCAGCAGAAAAAATGACCCCAATAGGGAGTGAATGGCCATTCGCCTAATGGGGGATGGACATCCTAGGACCGTTTCCTATAGCTAAGGCGTAGAAGAAATTCCTAATAGTGGTGATTGATCACTTTACTAAGTGCATTGAAGCAGAAGCAATGAAACGACCCAATACTAATACAATATAATATGGATTAAAATACATAATATTGGTAATTAATCTGAAATTAAAAATTCAAATTAAAATCCCTTCCAAAACATTTTTTTTCAAAATTTGGGTAACATCGATCGCCGTTAAAAGAGCAACGATCATTGCCAAATGTACAACGATCGTTGTTAAATGCACAGTGATCGTTGTTAAAATTCATGAAAATGGCCAAAAGTTCCAGTAAGATACACGAGCTCGTTGTTAAAATAGCAACGATCGTTGTTAAGTTGAAAAGCTCAAAACAAAATAATTTTCCAAAAATCACAGTTCAAAAACAGAATTTACAAGTTTTTCCAGTAAAAACAGACTCTAATATGCTCAAAACATCATAAACATACAGCAAGCTTTATCTCATATTAAAATGCAATAAAACTATATCAAAAGTTTATCAAATCTTATATATCAAGCAAAAGTATCAAAATTAACTTTATACAACCCATAACCTAAAGTTATACAAACATAATTATACATATCAAACCCACTCAACACTCTTACACGTCCCAAGCAAAATGCATAAGGTATGCTCGTGATTTATCCACTGGCCAACCTTAGACGCTTCTAATGCTTATTGCACGTGGTTATCCAATTCCACAAATTAAGCTATCAACAACCTGAAAGATTAATGCCAAGGGGTGAGATGGCGACTAAACAAATAACTACTAATACTAACCTCAATATATATATATATACACACACTTATATATATATACACACACACACACACATATATATATAAATATCAAGATTCTCAATTTCAAATATATTATCTCATATATATAACCACCAAATCTATGATTTCACAACATATCAAACCTGCACAAATCTTTGCATCTTTCATTACAAAGTTGCCAACCTCATCAACAATTCCTTAATAGGTTCAACACCTCATCCGGTAATTAACACTTTCATCACATCATTAACTCAACTCCCAATCATAATTCTCAATTCACAAAACTCAAATCACAAACCAAAACTCATAATTACAAATCAACCTTGATAATTAGATAAACTATCTAAATGAATGGTTCAAAGAATGGTAACCCGATCACATCTTTTTCAATAATTTCCATCTTTTGTAATATCATAATTCACATCTTTTTCAATATCAAATCTAACTCATTGGTGCACCAATTCCCCTCTTCACTTTTCTAGGGGTTTAACATCATTCATTTCAATTCCCCTTTTCCCTTTTCTAGGGGTTTCTCATATGTATGCATACATTCAAATCTCAAATCTTGGGTTACCAATTCCTAACCAAACACTTAGACAATCAAGCTCATTATCAAGCCAAACATAATCACACAATCAATCAACAAAACAATCAACCAACCAATCATTCCATCACAATAATCAATCAATCATAACCATTTCATTCCAACCAATATTCACAATCACAATCACAACCATTTCATATCAATGAAATGCTTTTCTCAACTTTCTCATTTCTCAATAATCTCATCTCATTTCTCATTTCCTCAATTCAATCCCACATCAATTACTCATCCATCCACCATTTCTCATTCTCAAATCACATCACAACAATTTATCTAATTCATACAATGTCAAATTAATACATTGTCAAACACATTCTCACAACACAATTCAATCCAACATTCACAATCAATTCTACTCCACCACATTTCACAATCAACTCACGATTTCACAATCAAACACAATTAATCTCACTAACATCCAATCAATTCACACTCTTTCAATCATATTCACAATCCCATTCATCCAAGCATTGAATATTACTATATAATTTAATCGAACCAATCAAAATACATAAATAAATCATATAATTAACATCAAAATAAGATATTTAATTACTATTAATAGCAATTTACTTACAACGCATGAAGATCACCAATTAAACCTCATTTTCTTCAATTCCCTTTGTCTTAGAACTCTCCTATATACATTTATCCATTCAAATCAATAATTCAACAATAAAATATGCAATTAACACTCAAATATCTCTTTTAAAAACATCAATTACATAATTAAACAATTCTAATTCAAAACCCCCCCAAAATTCTCTTAAATCCTAACTTCCCAAACCATAAACAACCCAATTAATATCAATTAGTAATAATTAATTAAAGAAAACTTACCAATTAATAATTATCTTCTCAAAAATCCTCTTCTTTTTCTTTTCTTTTCTCTCCCCTCTTCTCTTCTTCATCCTCCCAACCCAATCTCTACACAATCCACTACAAGAACCCTTCTTATCTTCTTAATTTTTATTTTTCTTTTATTAATATTACTTGTTTTATTCTTATTGGTTAATTTAAAGTTAAGTTTTACTTTTTAACAAATTAAGAAAAACTTACAATTTCACCCTCAAACAACCAATACTACCCCATAAGCATCCTCACAACTTTTATTATCATCAATTACACCCCTCATGCACTTGAAATGAATTAATGAGTCACAATTAATAAAATTAATTACACTTATGATGCCAATTAAATACTGATGCATGTAATTAAGCTTGAGGATGTTACAAGCAGTCCCAATAATCACATCTCAAAGGATCCAAGACTTCTTTTTCAAAGAGGTTATATGTAGGTTTGGGATCCCCCACACTGTCATTACGGACAATGGCACATAGTTCACCTCTCAAACATTCAGGAACTTTTACAAGCTTTTCAAATTTCGTTAGTTCACCATCCTCAGACTAATGGATAAGCCAAGTCAGCCAACAGGATCATTCTTCAAAGGCTTAAGAAGAGATTGGAGCAAGAAAAAACTAGCTGGGTGGATCATCTATTCAATGTTCTATGGTCCTAAAGAACAACTCCAAGGAATCCCACAGGTGAAACCCCATTCACCCTATGTTATGGTTCCGAAGTAGTGGTTCCAGAAGAAATTAGGGAAAGGAACTTCAAAACCGAGGAACTCTCACCCATTAACGAGCAAAAGCTTCAAGTAAACTTAGACCTATTGCTAGAAAGGCAAGAACAGACATATTTAAGAATGATGGCATGCCAATTAAAAATGGCACAGCTTCATGATAGGTGAGTCCGAGAAAGGAAATTTGAAGAAGGAGAGCTGGTCCTTAGAAAGAGTGGGATGTCCAGACAAGAAACTGGAAAATTACAAGCTAATTGGGAAGGTCCCTACAAGATAGCCAAGGTCGTTGGCAAAGGCACTTATAAGCTTAAAACACTCGCAAGAGAGGAAATCCCCAGATCATGGAATGTGGAGCATCTCAGAAAATTTCACCAATAAAAAGACCTTACAATAGCTAAGGCGAGATGAGAGCCCTTATAGAAACTGGGATAATAAAGCCTCTAATAGCAACTGAGGTATTTATGTATTTCTTTTCTTTTAAGTTTTTTCCTTTATTTAAATAAACAAGCAAATGTAAGGCAAAGAGGAGCCTAACTTAAATCCCCTAGAAGTTGATGAAGTTATCATTTGCTAAAATCTAGCTTGATACAAGTTAAAACATATGGATCTTTTATGATAAAGGCAATTATCAAAATAAGGTGATCCCTTATTAAGGGGTTACTTATGGGCGAACAACACACTAAGACCTCTCAGGTCGAGGCATAATAAACCCCATGGGGGAAATAAAAGACCTTATAAGTTAAGGCAAACATGCAATAATCACATCATAAAGACCTTTCACGATAAAGGCAATTGTCGACTTAAGGCGACTTCTTATTAAGGGGCGACCCAAAAGCAATTATCTTACCAAGAATTTCAAAGGTAGAACATAGTCAATTTCATGGGAAAAGAAAGGATCTTAGAAATGTTAAAGCAAATGTTTGAGAAGGTACCTTTCAAAGACCTTTGGGCCATCTAAAGGTAGTTTATTATATGATAAAACCTTAGGAATCTCTAAAGGCGATTTATTATGCTAAATAATTAAGGTCGCTCCCAATATTGCTATGCATGATAAGGAAACCTAAAAGCATAAGGTGGTTAGACACATATCAAGGCTGGCGAGTGAACATCCATTTAATAAAGACCCTCAAAATATCTAAAGGGCATTTTCTAAGTAAAGTAGAACCAAGGTGTTAATAAAGAAGTTAAAAGGTGATGCAAAACGAAAAGCAATGTTTCATAATAAAGGAAAAATCAAGTGGGGAATAACCTTTATAAAACAATTAAAGAGAACAACAAGGCGAATGAAGAAGATATAATTCCATTAAATAGAAAGGTTGTTCGAATACTTTGAAAGGAGAAATACATAAAAAGTGTTCATAAAAATTGTTCACATATGACAAATGAAAATAATTACAAAGGTGATTACTCATCCATCTCATCCTCATCTGAAAAGATGGAATCCATGAAGGAGAAGTCAGAGTCAGGAAATTGTTATTGTTCAGCATCACGAAGCTTCGCTTGATATTTGATAAGGGTTCCACCAATAGAGTGTTTTAAGAAGTCTAGTTCAACTGCCTGAGAACGTTCCCTCAAGTTGAGTAATCTTAGTCTGTACACGTTAGCCTTCAAGTCAGCATTCTCCTTCTCTAGTTGGTCCGCCTTCTCGGTTAGCATTTGTAATTTTGCCTCGAGGTTAGCCTTCCCTTTGTTACTATTCTCCTTTATCCGCTTGGTCTTGTCCTGCTCTTTCTTTAGCTCGGCCTCTGCCCAAGCAGTCGCCTTATCCACTATAGACTTGACCTGAGATTTTACATCTTTCACCGCCCTCTTATGAGCTGAACGCTTTGCCTGATACTTATATTTCATTGTTTGGATAAGGTTCAGAGTCTGAAAAAGGATACATAAGAAAAGGTTAGAAAGCCAGAATATATAAAGTAGAGAAAATAAAGACGTAATAGGTGATAAAGAAATTTACCGAGAGCATGTGTTCCTAAGCCTGTACGGCAAGCGAGTTGTGGGTTCGCCCAGAAAGACCTTCCATATCCGTAGGAAGGTTTATTTCCCTACCGATCAGGGCGGTGACTCGATTGTCCTTGACGGTAGGATTCCCCATCTCGTCCACCCATCCCTGGGCATAAGAACTAACATCAGCGAGCTCGCCCTCAGAGCCAGAGGACCCATCATTAATGGTCTCTAAGAGCTAAGAGCAAGTCTTTTTTGGCGCAGCTGACACCTTCAAACCAACCTTTACCAATCTTTTTCTTTTTCGAGTCGCCTCGGAGGGTTTCTTCTGGGGAGCATCAGGAATAGTCAACTCCAAAGGAGGAGATGGTTCAGGAACTGCAGTTGTATTCATCGCTTGTGGTGGGGTAATTGAAGGGTTTGCCCCTATTTCTGTATCTCCTACTGCGGCCATCATAGCAACATAATTGACTCTCGGCATCTATACAAAAATAGATAAAGTAAATATAAGTAAAAGGGAGAAAGAGTAAGTACCATCGAATGGTGAGAGGCTGGGTCCGTCAGCTTCATTTCCTATGTCAGCTTCCTCATCTTTTGAATCTTCATCAGATTCATCTACCAACCAAGGCCTAGAAGGTTTGGTTTTGGGGATACAATCCTCCTCATAAAGATGGTCTCAAGATGGACTTTAGGGTGTTCAGATAAAAATTGGGCAACCTCCACAGAGGTACTGTCTAATGTCCTCACTCGCTTACATTTTTTGAGTGGGATAGATCAGCTGAATTTTACCCCACCCTGTTTCATCGGTCATTATATAAAAGTTGTCTCGCCACCCTTTTAAATGGTTTTGAGACCCTCAAACCTCTTTTTAATCACTTGGAAGGTAACGTACTTAGAGGTCCCCACTCTCTCTACCACGTTATAGGCGTTTAGGAAGATTTCGAGGGTCAGGGTGTAGCCTTTTGGTTGGCACATGATTGAAGTGGCTATGAATAATTTATATGCATTAGGGTGAAGGCGAGACAAGGGGCATTTAACGGTTTCTAGCATTTTTTGGAGTGACGGGTCTAAAGGGAACCTGAGGCCACTTTCCATATGTTCCTTATAAACTATTTGTTCATTCACACCTAGGGTTTGATTGGCGAAGCTACCCTCCTTGGGTAGTCTCACGGTGTAACCGTCTGGGAGATCGTCATACCTAGTAGTAAAAAGGTCCAGGTCGGACTCTATCAGCCTAGCTGGGTGAAGGTCTACAGTTTCTTTGGGTTGTTTATGGGCCATGTGTTTTATTTTAAACATAGGAGGAGGAAAAGGCTGAGGGGCGACTCCTACAGTATTATTGCTAGCACTAGAGGACTCAGTATCGCTATCTAAAGGGTTGTAAGGCTTATCGTCTAATGGTAAGAAGGGGCGAACTGTCTTTAAAGGTTTTAGGTTTAAGGAGCTGAAGGCATTTTGAGGTGTTGATGTGTTGGCTTGAGGTTTTGGCTTTGGGCGATTGGGTTGGTTGATACCGTTTGATGAATCAGAGGAAACTGAGATAACAGAAGGCCTGGCTTAGGGGTAGATGTGGAAGACGAAGAGGTTGATATGTTCAGGGACGGGTTCACCATGGACGGCCTAAGTCCTACCCAGAAAATTCCCAAGAATTATCAAAAAGAGAACTAGTAGTTATCGCAAAAAGAAAAAGTATCGCAAAAAAGAAAAGGGAATAGATGCATTCTAGTCACTTAAACATATTTTCAGGCAAGCATTTTATTCCATAGGCTAAGGACATTTGAACAGGTGCAAATGGGTATCCTAATATAAAGTAGTAAACAACAAATGATGGCAAACACAAACAATGTGTTTAGATAAAATCTTCATTCAAATCACCAAGTTCTAGAAAATAGCAAGAGTGCAGAGGGCATCAACATACATTCATAGATTAAACAGGTTCGAATGGAGTTGGAAAACACCAGAAAAGAAAAGGCTTACTGTTATTGAAGAAGCGTTTCGATTGGCTCGGCAAACGGCTTATTGGTAGCAGTAGAAGCGCCGGTACAAAAAAGAGGTAATGGTGGCCGGAAATTTGGGAGTTGTTGACGTTCGTTGGAGGTAGGGAAGACGTTTGGATATTTGGAACAAAGAGAGAGAAAATAAAAAGCTTTTGAAATAGTTAGGGTAAATGAAAAGAGGGAAAGTGAACAGTTTTATCTAGAAATCTTAACTGATGTGACTGCTCAATAAGACACGTCTCAACAGCAACCGTTTGACATTTATGACAATCTTCAGTATTCTCTGACACTTGCCCGTCTGTAGATGGTCTTCGAGGGGAATATGTTTAATAGGGGCGACTCTTAGAAAGTCATGCTTCCAAACGGTTCGCCTTTATTTAAAGAAAGTTACCATAAGACAGTTCGCCAAAGAGTGAAATTACCCTCGAAGCTAAGTCTTTGACATTTACAATGCTGGGGGGGACTTGTGATACAAATCACTTTTTTAAACTCAAAAAGCCCAAAGGGCCATTGCATGCTAGGCTCACATTAGCCTTTTACAGGTCTTGATAACTTGAATCCTATGTCAAGTTGGAATCTCATCACATGAGGGATTCCTAATTTTAAGGGGATTCTGACTTATAACAGTAAAAAAGGACTCCTAAGCCTATTAGGAGAAGGGTTCCTAGACTTAAAAGGATTGTTTCTAGTACTATATAAACCCCTACCATTTAGGGGATCAGGTATCGTTCGCTCATTCATATACACTTATAACTCTTAAGAGAATATCTCTAACTCAAGTATCGAAGTCAGACCCCGAGGACCACCCCAAATCTGTCTCTGTTTTACAGGATTACGGTGGCTTTGTACAATAACACTCAGATAAAGGGAACGTCCTGAACGTTTCAGGTTGAAACACGGCCGAGTTTTATGAACATGGCAGGGCCGTATTTTTAAGAGGATCGCCATAGAGATTGATGAGGAAGAGCTCCAAGTTGGTGTAAGTTCCCTATAAGTGGAAGGCCAGGTGGGCTTGGAGGGAGGTTTTTGGTAAGTGTCTTAGCCTGAAGTTTCTTTTTCAGGAAGAAAAACATTAATAGAGGGAAGAGTAAAAGAGAAGGAAGTAGCAAAGGGGAAGCCATTGTTTCTGTTTGATAGGTTTATGGAATTTAGAAAGCTAACTCTTTAGAA
>CANYLF012656908.1:0-12639 GCA_948193215.1 Bocquillonia castaneifolia
AATGTGTAGTTAACAAATGTTACATCAGAAGCTTCATTTGGCTAGAAGCTGCTTCACTTCATGATAAAATGATAGAAATAAAACAAAAATTATAACGAAAGCCAAATAAAGACCAAATCATCAAACAAAAGAACATTTAAAGACACTGATTGTCAGTTGACATAAAGACCCAAGCCAAATTGTGAGATGAATGAACAAAACAAGTTGAAATAAATACCCAATATGATCAATAATACTGAAATACTATATAATGAAAAAGGCAATTTATCAAATAGAAAGGAAAGAGTAGAGAATGAAATAAAGTTGCAAAAATGGAATGAGTTGAAACACTTAAAAATATCAAATACCTAGATTTAATTTCTCACATTAAAACAGAGAAATGATAATCACTCAAAATTAATATGTTGTTATCTTGTTTCGAGGACCACTTGTTTATAGATTACTGTTGTTGGAATTTGCAGAAATCTTTAACAGAGGGAAAAGAAAATGAGGTTTTAGAGAGATAAAATTTTAAAGAAAGAAGTATTACTGCCACTAGAGGTTTTGATCATACTACTAGTGCTAGTGGAGTGGTCTGATGAAATTTCTTAGGAGAGAAATATGTTTTTTTTCCCTAGAGAAATGGGTTTTTTTCTTCTTGTGATTTTTAGAGAATCAGGTTTTTGTATGTTTTTTTTTTATCGTTGCTAAAAAAATTTTTTTATATCATTTATGAATATAAAAATAATTTTATAATGAATAGTAAAAATTTAGGTGGCAATTTTATAGCGTAAAAAAAAGAGAAATTTTAATTACATTTAATGAGAGAAGTGATATCTTAGTAATGGGAAGAGACATTTCCTCTCGTTTATAGTTTATATTTAATGAGAGTATATATTTCCTCATATTAAAAGTACAAAAATAATGATATTAGCGAGAGGAATTTTTCTCTCTCGCTAAATTTTCCTCGTTGATCAACATTCTAGTAGTGATGGATCTAATCGTGAAACGAGACTCGCGATCATAAAATGGTTTCCATGACCGCAGAATGGATGGTAGTCACAAGACCATCAATAGTTAGATCTGTAATGAATCATAAGTTGCCATGTCAACACCTTTGAATTCCACGACGGGGATCCTCAGAATTGCGACTATGGATATCAAAGTCAAATATTATCATTAAGGGTTTGCAAGTATAGTTAGAGAAAATGTGACCGCGATCTTTGAAATCATGACCGCAAATCCACAATCAAACTAGCTATTATGACTACTTTTATGAAAATCGTGATTGCTGATGCAAGATCCATGACGGAGAATTTGAATCCTATAGTGCATTAATTGCTCTAAACTAGGTTGTTAGAGACAATCAATTGAATTATTTCTAACACTTAGTTTTGGGTATTTTGGCTATAAACACCCTTCTTAAATATGTTGAGAATAACACACATTGTTTTGAGATAGGCAAATTCTTGCAAATTTATTTTTTGTATTTAATTCTCTATAATTCTTTGTGAATTAGTTGTGTATGGGTAGTTAGGACTCCTTAAGCTTTCAACAAGGATTGAGAGCTTGGGATGGAAGTGCCTTTTACCTTATACAAATGTCAATCTTTGTGAGATTGATAAAAACTTGGGTTGGGTTTACAATTAGCCTTGAAAACTCATTGTAAGGTATGTTAGCCAAGAAAACACTAAGTTATGAATTAGCTTGATTAAAAACTTTATTTTAATCATTTGTGGATTATAGAACACCCAATTGTGTATTAGAGAGTGGACGTAGGATTTGTTAATGCCCAAACCACTATAATTTTATGAGTTCATCTTCTTTAAAGTTTTAATTTTTAAGTTTTACACCAATTCACTCCTCTCTTGGAATTTAATTGCTATCAGAGCCTGGTTGCTCATTTTCACCTAAATTGAGAACAAAAGATCAAGCATGGGGAGTGAAAACAACATCAACAACTAGATACCATACTTTGATGGTAGTGACTATTCATAATGGAAGGTAAGAATGCAAACCTACTTAGATAGTGACTACATTGATGTGTAAGATCAAATTCTTATGAAAATGGACACCACCAACACAAAATGATTGGAGAGGTTAAGTAAGAGGTTCTAAGAAAAGATTGGTTAAAAGAACAATGGAAGGAACAA
The DNA here is from genome assembly GCA_948193215.1 of Bocquillonia castaneifolia. Taxonomy (NCBI): domain Eukaryota; kingdom Viridiplantae; phylum Streptophyta; class Magnoliopsida; order Malpighiales; family Euphorbiaceae; genus Bocquillonia; species Bocquillonia castaneifolia. The sequence goes on from CANYLF012656908.1 coordinate 2,133, forward strand.
TAGAGCCATATATATTCTCTTTGACTCATTATCAAGAGAGTAATGCTCTACAGTTCAATATTTCATAATCTCCTTCTCAATTTGGAAGACTTTGGCCAACTATTATAAAGGTACTCAAATCACGAAGAACAAGAATATATAAATCATGGTTTATGAGTATGAAACATTTAAGAGGAAAGCCAAATAAAAATGCCACGTTTCTTACCAATTGGCTTCTCACCTTAGTGGAGACTCTAAAGAAGTTAGGTAACATCTATACTCCTTTAAATGGAAATAGGAAGATCTTGAGATCTTTTCCTAGGAAACAACTTGAGGCAAAGATTATATCCATTGAAGAGTCAAAGGATCTTTCTACCATCACTACGGATGAGCTCATTAGCAACTTTGTCATTTATGAGATAAACTTCATAAAGGATGAAGAGGATAGGGATTATAGCCAATCTCTTAGCGATTTGGTCAATTCGCTTTTCCCATTTAGCATACTTATCTTGGTCTCTAAGATGTTCACCCTAACCTTTTGGCCAATGAGCATACTTTTCAATTTCTTCCTCCTATATAGTAGCTTGGTCTTTCTCTAAAGTCTTGATTAGAGGAGGATACTTCAGGTTAAGGGCTTTGAAATCAAACTAGCCTGAAATTTACCACTACATATCTTCTACATACTTCTTCTTAGGTGGTCCATCATCTTAGAATGATACCAACACCTTTTCCTCAATGAAACCTTTTTCGATTACAAAAACTTTAGTTAGAGGTGGGGCATTGTTATAATTAGGAAGATGATTTGTCTTAGCATTTGGTTGCCTAGCCTCTAGATCAGTTAAATTCCCTTCATCTTTTAGGTTTTGGATTCTATTCTTTAATCTCATGCAATTTGGCAATATGATGTCCTTGGACTTGGTTATACTAACAATGAGCATTTGGATTGTAGTAGGGAGAATTGGAGCAAGAGGGATTCTTAATAGGCTTTGACTTAAGTAATCCCTCTTTTTGTAGTTGATCAAAGTTTGAAAACTTTCAGAAGGTGGCATTATTAACTTCAACGGTTGTGGTTGATTATCTATTGGTACGATTGTAAGAGGGTCTATTCCCTTGACACCTTTCTTGATCAGTCTTGATTTCCTCTACTTGTAGTCCATCATCGTAGAGGCTCTTGTAAGGTTCATGTCTTGCAACCTTTCTACCCAATGTGGAAGCACATTTCGGACCATGAATCCTGACTTGATCCTTCTAGGATGATTCATTTTTCATCGGAGCAACCTTATTCCTCCAGCGATTCAGGAAATTAGAAAGGTTCATTTGGCTTCTGCTTGGTCAACTCTAATTCTTAGAGAGACACTTTCAAGCAAGAGCTATATGATTTTTTTTTTTATGAAAGTTTCACATAGCTCTGTCTATTTAGCTTGCACTGAGGGTGGTAATTGGTAGTACCATTCATGAGAAACTTTAGTTAAGGATAATGCAAAGATTCTAATCGTTAGATTAGTTTTAAGAGGTGTATCAATAATAATAGACTTATAAAACCTAAGGTAAGCTTTGAATCTCTAGTCCAATCAAACTTTTGCATATTAGGCATGGTAAATTTGGGTGGTAGCATTTTCATTAGGGGTGTGCAAAAACTGAAATGGACCAAGAAACCGAACTAAACAAAACCGATTTGTAAAAATTGGTTCGGTTATTTGGTTAAATGGTTCAGTTTGGTTTTTATTTTTAAAAAATCGAAAAACCAAAAAATCGAATATATATATATATATATATAATATAATATAATATAAATTTTTTAAAAAATAACAATAAATTTCCATGTATTCATATGATTAGAATATATAATATACTATTATTTAGTCTAAATTTGATTTTTAATTTTTTTCACTTGTTTTTCTTTTATTTTTCTTCATTTTTTTTAAAAAAATAAGAACTATTCTAATATTTCGGTAAAACCAAAAATCGAACCAAACAAAATTGATTTTATCTATCTTATTTGGTTCGGTTTTTACTTCCTTAAAAAACCAAACGATTTTGAAAATTTAAAACCAAACCGAACCGAATTACCGAATGCACACCCTTAATTTTCATGCCCTTAATTCCTATTCCTTCAAGGTCAAAGGTTGGATCATGGCTTTTGTCCTTTGAAAAATTCTTGCAATGATTCCATTTTCTTAGTCAGAGCAAGGATAACACCATTCCCTTCCTTTCTATTTTTTTCTTAGTCTTGATTTCAGTCCCTTCGTTCCTTAGGGCCTTTTTCACCCTCAAGGTCATCAGTTCTTTTGGATAGTATTTTAGATTTCCTTTTGGATGATGCAAGTGATTTAACTCAACAAGGCATCAAAGTTAGGGTTCTCATTCCTTGGTTTAGTCATGATTTTAGATGTTTCAAGTGTGCTTAAGTGCGGATTTTCAAGTCTGTGCTTGAGTGCGAATTTTGAAATCTATTGATGATGTTATGTATCACATACGAAGGCAATGACTTAACCAAATGGTTGTCAACTTGTTTCCATGTAGAAGCAGTTATCCCATATTGCAGCTTGAGAAGTAATTGGATGGAGGCTGGAGACCCAGAAGAAGGTAGATCGGTATGCAAGATGTTTGTTGTTATATCTACTTGAGGCTGTGTTGCTGCTTAATGCCCGTAGCACTTTATTGCCATGTATCTTGTCCCCGTTGTGAAACTTACGATGAAGTGGTTCGTATAATTGAGCTAGTGCGGTGCTAGAGGCATTTGTATTGGTAATCTAAATTAGGAGCGAGAGGCCTATGTTGGCAAATGGTTTGGCCACCATGAGGTCAAGGATGGTATCAAAGTGTATTGGCTTGCTTTATCTACGTTAATATGAGAGAATATGATTCTTTTTTGGACAACAAAAGAAACAGCTATGTTAGTTATAATGGGAATTGATTAAGGGAAAAAGATACTCACCTTGATTTGTGTGATATGAGTATGGAAAAAGATTGGCCAAACTTGGTATATGGGAGTGCAGGAATGCTTCGGGTCTCTTCCTATAAAATCTCAAGCATGTTGCTCGTAGCTTCATGCTGCATGAGTTGCTACTTAGGGGAGGAATTCATCAACTTTTAATTACCTATCAACGAGCATCAGGTCCCGGTTGTGCCTTCGGCCTTTGGATGAGAGGTGTGTCATAACCCTGAATCATGGGTCCAATGCTAAGCCGAACCAATATTTAGCAACCACGAAACTATTTACTATTTAAAGTTACAGAACATGTATTAGCCCATTACAAGCTAAATAAAGCAAAGAAGTAGCCAACTAGCCTGTGGGCTAGGACCTATTTTTCCACTATGATGTCGGATTCCCTATGGATGCTAAACGTTAGAACGTAGAGATCTGAGCTTGGCATAAGCATTCATAGTGTGGACATGTACCTTATCCTTTATACAACCATTAATTATCCCTTAAACAAGCATCGGTTATATATATGGAAAGCTGTAACATTACAATCATGCATAGGAAAGTGGTAAACATTTATACAACATTATAATATGATATTAAGCAATTAAACATGAGTAAACACATGCAATTATACGTACACCCTTAAGAATGAGGTTAAGGAGAATAGAGCCATCTATACACACTTAGATCTAGTTTTCTAATTATTAACCTATTGATTGTTCTAAATTGATTTTAATTGATTCCTAAGTCTAAATCATGCAATTAACATATTTTAAGCTATTAATTTACCAAATAATTATAAATCTAATTAATTTTAATCAAATTCATGTCAATCATACAATTATTGTGTTCTATGTTAATTATTAACCTAAAAAAACATTTAATCACCAAACAGTCATAAAATCATTAAAACATGTTAATTAGGGTTTAGGGATTGCAAATAGTGCTAGATGTGTGCCCAAAGCTTTTTTAGAACCCATTAGAATTGCTAGATCGGGCCTAAAACCATCAAAATTTATAAGATTGGGCTTCGGGACTACTGGGCACCTCACGGTTGTCTTGTGCGCCTTAGTGATTAGGCATGCACCTCAATATTGAGGCACACACGTCTAGGGACAAGCGTGCTCCTCTTCTGTTTTCCATAATTCGATGAACAACAGCTCTAAATCTCACAAAACATACTAAAATTGATTCAAAACATTCCAAAACATACCATGAAACTTTCCAGAATAGTAGATAATAATAAAAAAACATGAAATTAACCAACAAACAAAATAAAAAAAAATCAAAATTTTGAGATTGAAGCCAAGAACATGAAGAATAACAAAGAATAATAAAAAGTAAAATTTGGCTGAAGAAACATGCAAAACTAAATAATTCAAATAAGTTGGAACCAAATTAAAAGAAATTAAAAAGAAATAATAAAATCCTAAAAAATAGGAAAAATTAAAATGGGAATGATAACGGCTTATGATTCGATGTATGTGTGGGATTTAGGCACTTATCCCATCATATGAGGGGTTTAGAATCACCATTTCACTTTAGGATTAAATACGAATGCTTAGAATGTCTTAACTAGAATATATATATATATTAAAAGAAATTAAAAAGAAATAATAAAATCCTAAAAAATAGAAAAATTAAAAAGGGAATGATAACGGCTTATGATTCGATGTATGTGTGGAATTTAGGCACTTATCCCATCATATGAGGGGTTTAGAATCACCAGTTCACTTTAGGATTAAATACGAATGCTTAGAACGTCTTAACTAGAATATATATATATATATATATATATATATATATATATAAGAGTGTTTCGATTCTTAAGAACAATAAAAATGAGTTTTTTTTTGTTCCTAAAAAGCTAGAATTCTAGAATATTGGCTGGAAATTAAAATGTATGAAGAGGTTAGTAGATGTAGAGAATGTGTAGAGAGTGTACGCAGAATGTGTTTGTAAAGGGGGGATATTTATAGGATTTAGGTAGGGCTTGACTAGTAAATAATCAAGAGTTTGATTTGATTTTGGAATATTTGATTGAGAATCAATCAAATAATACTTTCCAAAATCAATAAAAGAAGATCCGGGTTCCCAAATTTGCAAAAATCAATTAAAAAGCCTCCAAAAAATGTAAAAATCCAATCAAATCATCAATTATGGCTAGTTTTTGGTGTTTAAGGAAGGTAGATTTGATGTATTACTGTGTTAAGTGGCTGCCAAGTCAATTTTAGTGGTTTGGGCTTCAAATAATTAGATCTGGGCCGTTCGGGCTTCTTGTTCATCATTATGGGCCGGGCCATAGAAGCATGCCTTAGGCTTAAGACATGCAACTCGAGCGAGGTCTGTGAGCCTCAAGTCTGAGGTGCATGGCCTTGGCTAGAGGCACACTCCTTTCCTTAGAGGTGCATGCCTCTAGACTAAGGAGCAGGTGCAATTTCTAACTTCCCCGGTCCATTTCGTGACAATTTAAGTTGTTTCAAAGGTTCGTACCTTATTGAATTGAAGTATGAACTCCAAATCCTCTTAGTTGGCATTTTCGTTGTCAAAGTAGACGTAGCTTCATGAATCAAAGCGGATACTGGAGTGCCTGATCTATAGGTCCGCTAACGTAAAGCGAGGAGTTAAGGCTTAGAATAGCAGAATGTGGCACTAAAATTCATTTTAAGTTGAAAACCACATTGAAAACTTTAAACCCTATTTTGAAAACTATTTTAGAAGTTCTTAGAAGTTTATGGAAAGCAGGTTGTGCCCACGGGGCATCCAATGTTCAATGGCAGTTGGACTTGCATTAGGGGGTTTAATTTTAGGAAAATGTGGAGTTGCTACCCAATTGCATCGGGATCGCCAAATGATAACAAATAAATTGATTCCTTCAGAATGTCATTCGTCATCACTCCAAACGGTTTCTTGGTTCGGAATAAGACATTCATTACAAGGCAAATTCCCATTTAATTAACTAAGGAGGTTATTATTTCCTATAGAAGGTAAACAATTTAAAAGTGATAAATCACCTAGAAAGTAATAGTGGCACTAGTATAATATTGGATGAAGGATCATCCTTAACATTATTTCTATCCAGTTCATTTATCTACATTTAGTCCACTTAGTTAGCCCTATTCAGATTGAGTTCAGTTTGCTGTGGTGGTGGATTTCTATATTTATTTTAGTGATATTTACCGATTTAATTATTTACCTTATTATTTACATAATATACAGTTTCTAATATATTTGACATTATTTACAGGTTAATGTTTGCACATTAATTGGTTATAATAATTACTTAGGATAAATGGCAGAAATGATATATACTTACATCCTTAGAGAAAGGAAAGGGGAAATGATTTTCTACCAGTTTTAGCTTATTATTTATCGGGTTAAATTAATTAGATTGATTAATTAATCTACCAATTATTTAAGGTGAAAATAACATAAAAATAAATAAAGTTAGAAAGTTTTACTGATCAACTGATCAGTTCCTTGGAGAAGAACCAGTCGATTAATCTTTAAGCTGCAGTAGACTCTGTATCTTTAGGTCCCCTTCTTCGTGAGGATAAACCGTAGGAATGGTGTTAAAGTGCCGGTCGGTTGTTTGCCAATGAGTCGTCTGAATCTATAATATAGGCCCATGCCTAAATACACAAAAGGATATTTGGTACCACAGTTGATCAACCGTTCTAATAATTAGATTAATCGATCGGCTATTCAATGAACCGTAGGAAAGCCACTAAAGGACCGATCGGCGCTATAATTTGGGGATTGAAACTTAAAATGCTTGTTTCAACTTGTTTATTACATATTTCACCAAATGAACTGTACACAACAATAAATAAGGTTCTAAAGAAGCTATAAGAGTCTTAAAAAGGCTAAAGAGACAAGGTTTAAGGCTTCCACAAGTTAGTGAATCAAAATCATATTTTGATTCACAACTTTAGATCTAGAGCTCCAAACTTCATTCTATTTGTTCCAGCAGCATGTCCTCACCAAGATGTTAAAAACATAAATAGAGAGTTGAATGGAGTTAGTTTATAAAATCATGAAAGTTACAGAAGCTTAAATGTAAAATAGAGCATGAAAGAAATGCTTATTCTGATAGATGAATGCTTAATGGATGGTAGGTTGCCCTCAGAGTTTGTGATGGTTACCGCTTCTAGTAGAAATTAGCTTCATAATCAAATTGTTTTCTTTTCCAAAACTCAAGAATCTTTTTATGTTTTTCCCCTCTATTTTTCCCTTTTTTCTTTCTCTATAACTTGTTAAACCTTGCTTTAAAGTTTTCATCCCCTTTCAATTTAGCAGACTTATGTATTTATAGTGAAAATACATAGGTCTGATGCTACTGCTATGTAAGGCGGCACCACCCATGCATCTCAACCTCTCTGTACACACAACTTGTCCAAATTAAATGATTTCAACAAAAGTGCCAATCGGTTCTTTACAAACAATCAGTTGAATGTTCTCTAAGAATCGACCGATTCTTCTTTTATGAAAAATGGGTCTTGATTGATTTGGGCCTTAATAATTGCCCAAAGCACCAACCGGTTCATTGTGAGTGACCCATAGACACTTTGTTATGGCCTTTTAATTCGATTTGATTCTTTGACTTATTTTTAAGAGAAATAGGCATATCAGAGTGCTCTATTACAGACCGTATTCATCATTGGGCTCCTGAATCGTTTCCACAATCCTGCTTCCAAAAATCAGGTACCTATAGTTGCCCTTGCTTTGTCGAAGTTTAGCAATGTCATTTAGTTAACATGAATAAATGAATGATAAAGCAAACAAATATATAAACACAATTAAGGATATAGGAAAAGCATACAGCTCGAGGGCGGATAGCCATCGCCGTGGTTTAGATAGCCATCACCGTAGATAGCCTTCATCGGAGCCTAGATAGCCGTCACCGTAGCTTGAAATTTATTCTGATAGCCATCTTTGAATTCTGAAATTGGATTTTATAGCCGTTTCTAGACTCTGAAATTGGACTCAATAGCCGTTTTTGGATTCTAGAATTAAATTCAATACTCGTCTCTGGATTCTAGAATTAAATTCAATTGCCATCTCTGAATTCTGGAATTAAATTCAATAGCTATCTTCAGATTCTGGAATTAAGTTCAATTGCCGTCTCCAGATTCTGAATTTAAGTCTGATTAAATCTTGAATAGTCATCTCCGGATTCTGAAATTAAAACTGATTTTGGAAATTCTGAACTTGATAGTCCTAATCTTGATAATTTTGATAGTTGTAGCTGCATTATCATTCTGAGTGTAATTTTTTTCTTCTTGTTCTAATTTGGTGCTTTTTTGATAACTTTTACACTTTCTAAGGGTTCTGAAATTCTGATCCATGTTCTTTGTTCAAAAAAATTCCCTTGAGCTCTGTGGGTGCTTTTGAAATTATTTCTGAATTTTTGAATTGTTAACTGCTGGATCTAATTGTAAGACTTTCTGGGCTGGATTTGGACCTAATTGTCACAAATACTTCAAAATTTGGACTAAGTCAAAACATTTGAAAGTTTGGGGGGCAAAATGTAATTTGCCACCCCACAACACAAAGAGACCGCACATTTCTTTCCTCTTCCTCTTCATTTATGTTTCTTCTCTTTTTCTTACCAAATTTAATTCTAAAACTTCTTATTTTTCCTTGATTCTTCCCGACTTAATTGAAACCCTAATATTTTCTCTTCATTCTCTTCCTATTCTTCATCTTTTCTCATCTTTCCCATCATTTTATTTTTATATTCTATTTTATCCCTGGCTGACGATAGGGCTCTTATGGTTGTTGGCCCAAAAGAGCAACATCAAGCACCGGAAGGACCACAACAATACCCATTGGCTGCCAGATAATTCCTACAAGAATCTTGCTCGATTTTTAAAAGTAAAAGACTTAGTGAATGCATCCGAGTCTTGCAATTTGTCTAGAGGTGCCCAAATCCATCCTCACATGAATTTAGGAGGTCATTTGGCTTGCTACGCATCTGTGGAGGTGAGTTTTTCCCTGCTTTATAGGTTTCCTTTGGTGATTGTTGAGTTTGTTGCTATTTTGTTGAATTTCGAACTGTGCCCAGTAATTGCAGGTTTGGTCGGTTCTTTACAAACATTTGAATGAATGTTTGATCAATTGTTCGGTTGTTTGTCAAGAACCACTCAGTCCTTTGCCTTGTGTTTTCTATGTTTTAGGTCTTTTAAATGTATACCAGTGTGTTAATATGATGTGTTATGCACTATTGTGCCATTGGTACGATTTTTTTTATGAGCGGGTGTTGTGATTGGAAGTGCTATATGAACCTTAGAATTACTGCCCTATTTTCTAGACAAAGGACCGAACGAATCTTTGGCAAATATTCATTTAGTTCTTTGGAGGATCGTTCGAATGTTTGCCTTAGTCTTAGGGTTGCTGGGCAATGCTCTGGCCACAGAACCACACAAATCTTTACAAAGGTTCATATGAACCTTTGAAGATTCATTTGGTTCTTTGGATAGAACCTGTGAACTCAATTTTAAGACCTCTGCTTTGACTGTTTTTGGAAAGCAAGCCTACTGCCATGCTCAAATGACTGTGTAGTGTGTGTGTGTGACTGCACTTGAGCCCTAATATGTGAGGGATGTATATTTACCCTACGAAATGGATGTGTGTGACTTGGAATTTTTTCTAGAATGCTGTGAAATGTAAAGCGAAAAATACTTACAGTGATTTTCTTTGCCTATTTTGTTGATTTTGGCAGGCCTTACCCATGAGGTTTTCTTATTCTGGGAATTTTTATGCTTCTTGAAAGATGTGGGACCAACTTCCTGAGTTTATTAAGGTGAGAGTTAGGGTTGCTCATTTGGCTGACTTTGTGGAGGCTCTCCCTGTCTTAATTAGTGATAGCAAGACCGATCATAGTGACCGAGGGTTTATGTATGCTAGTGCTAAAAGCTTGATGTTTACCACAAGTGCCCGGGTGTCATCAAGTAATAAAAGGTAAGTACGAGTTGGCTACCAATTTGGGATTTAAAATGGTTATTTAAGCAAAACTGAATTAGGGAAAGCAAATACTATCCTAAAATGAAAAGCAAAAAATTAAAAATTCAAATAATAACTCTAACACTTCAAATTCAATCAATAACAAAAGACAGTCTAGAGTTTGATTCACCCTAAGCCATGAATACAAAGATCAAATAAACATTAACTTGGTTAAACAAATCACTCTCAAAAGGATAGGGAAGGCAAGCCAACTCTAACTTGTCTTTAAGCTTAGAGTACTAAGATTACTAGCAATGAATATGACTCCCATCATTACCCATGTACACGCATCTAGCATGAAGCATCAATATCCCCTTTATACCCTTGCAAGAAACCACAAAGCTCTCATAATAATGGTAGAACTTACATACCCATATGCACATCCATAGCAATCAACATCTCTCAAAATCAATCACCATTTAAAATAGCATCTATGTGATGGCCAAGCACACAAACACAATAAAAAATCATACATATGGGTAAACCCTTAGAGAGAGAAAGTCAAAACCAAGCTTAAACACACATATCACCACATGTTCATAGGCAAAGGGTTTCACAAAGCCTAGAACATGAATAACTACTCACAATCGACCA
>CANYLF012658185.1:0-13562 GCA_948193215.1 Bocquillonia castaneifolia
TCTATCAGTACTCCCCCCTCAAGTATGGGAAGTTATTTATGACTTCTTTGTTTTGTAAGCATCGGTTTTGATTTTAGTTTATTGGAATTAACAATAAGCTGCTCTATATATTATGAATTAAGCGGCTTACAGTTTGAAGGTAATATATGTTTCCGCTTATTCTATGTATCCGCCAATCTATTTATCCACGGCCGATTTAAGGTGTGAAAATTTGAGCGGCTTGAAATTTCCCTCTAATTTCATGCAGATTCGTTGAGATTATTGAGGAAAGGCTTGAATTTTGAATTTTGAAAATTTTTTTGTTATATATATTTTTTTGTTTTTTCAAATTTCTAGCTCCATTTCACTCGCCGGTTATTTTTCCATTTATGATGGGACACGTTTCCTCTTTTCTCGCGATTAACAACTGCCATCATTTATTTGTCGTTTTAATCTTTTGTATGTCAGCGTCTCTTTGACTTCCTATCTTTCCCCACCGTTGATCTTAATTTAATCCTACGGCCTTGATTTTATTCTGAGTTCTTTCCTTTTTCTATAAATTATGTTGTTTTACTTCTTTTTTACTTTTCTTACTTTTCTCTATCTCTCCTTTCTCATTTTCTGTTTTTGCCTTCGAGATTTTTCCTTCACCGGTGCTTTTGCTTCCTTGCTTCTCCGATCATCTTCGACTATATACATGTTTTTTTCTAATGGCTCTTTCTGATTATAATGAGTTTGCTGAGAACATTGCTAGTTTTGATTCTATGTTGGCTGATGTGTCTAAGATAAAGTCTGTTTTCACTGATTTGAATACTTATAATACCTTTGTTTGTCAGTACCCCTAACCTGATGGTTATTCTTATCACCGTCCTAGTGCTGCATGTCGTTCCTCTGATAGTTTAAATAGTAATAGGATTATTATTCATGCTAGTCAAATTGCAGGCTGGTCTGAGGTTTCCCTTGGAACCTCTTTTAGTGAAAATCTTGGAGGGTCGATTTATTCTCCTGTCTCAATTTCACCCTAATTCAATCCCTAGATTTTTAGGGTTTTTACATGTTCATAAGGGGGCTAATGTTGAGCCGACAGTAGATAGGTTTTTTCAATTTTTTAAACTGACCAGCTAAAAAACTTAGATGTTTATATCCACTTCTTGGAGCGCCGCATCATACCGCTTTTGGGATGGTAGTCCTCCCAAAGTTCATGGTTTAAAAGATAAGTTTTTGATTGTTGAGCATGCGGATGCTTTTCGATCTTTGCCCCGTGACTGGATTGTCTCTCCCCTATCTGATCGTAGAAAACTCAAACAGAGAACAGACTGAACTACAGGCTTTTACTGCTCTTCATTTTATTCAAGTAACGAGTCTAAATAAACGGCTGTCTAGTTATCTTGCTGAGAGATCATCCTCTAAGAGACATTCATCTAAGAGAGCAACTAAAGAAACAGTTTTTGACCGGCCTAGCTAGCAAAGAAGATCCTGTGCTAGCTAGTTTATTAGCTGATGTAGATGATGACCGGAATATCCCTCCTTTGCCACCTTCCCCTCCTAGGCCTAGCAATCTTTCCAAGGGAATCCGAATATTAGAATATCCGGGTAGCTCCAGTTCTTCCTCTAGCTCATCCGAGGTTGACTTGAATCTGGTGGCCCAGCTAGCCACTACAGCCGGCATTGAATATGGTACTTGTTTCTATTTTGATTTGTTTATTTCTTTCAATTGATTATTATTTTTCTTTGCTAATTATAGAAATGAAACATTTTGGTGGAATTTCTATAGATTCAACACCAGCTTCAAGACCCGGCAAGAGAGCTAGGACCACTGGTGCTACGACTGCTGTTGTACAAGCTCCTCCTACCAGTTCTGGGATAACCACTAGAACTTATGTCACTACTTCCACTATTCCAACTACAACTGATGTCAGTGGAAGCGGCTTAGGGCCCTTACTTGCTCGAGCTGTCCCTTCTACTATTTCTACGGGTGTTCCACCTGTCAGTATTGTTGTATGCACAATGCCTGTTTCAATGGCGTCTCTTCCTCACTCATCTGGTGCTATTGTCACTATAGAAAGAGCGGGTTCCTCTACTGCTATCACTTCTAACTTTGACAGGTTTGCCGTATGTGGTGATGGGGTTAAGCGTCCCTATTTCTTGAGGAAGGTCTTTTGTGAAGCATCTGGAGCACCCATGTTAGCCGGCGATTGGCTTCATCTCAAGCATAAACAAATTTCCATGGGGAGTGATGTGGTTGCTAAACGGTTCTCTGATGTAGCTTGCCTTCCAATGGATATGGTAAAAGTGAACGCGATCCCTGAAGCGAAGTTGCTTGGAGAGACCCGTAAACTCTGTTTATCCGTAAGTATAATATTTTGATTCCATAATTCTTTCGTAGTTTTATATGTTTATTTATTTCTGCTGATGTATGTTTCAGGCCCTTCAACATGTTGAAGCTCTGGGTATGGCCCATGCTAAAGCTCTGAAATTAAACAGCTCGATCACTGCTGATTTAAATAAGACAAACTATGATCTAGCCAAGGCTATTGAGGAAGTTAAAACTAAGGATCTTGCCGTTACTACTGCTGTCGAATCTCTGAAGGGCAAGGAGGAGGAAAACTTGCAACTTACTACTAAGTTGGAGCAGCAATGGAAGACATGTGAGGAGCTTCAGCATAAATAAGTGGAGATGTAAAAAGAAATTGCTGAGTTGAAGTCTTCTAATGCCACCCTTATTATTGAGAGAGATGGGGCTGTTGCTGAGTGGCTTAAGGAACAAGAGACCACAAATCTTTTCACTGGCTGGGTTCTTACTGCTTTTTATAAAGCCTACAGGAAAAGGGTGGTCGAGGAAGTTCGAGCAGCTATGAGGACAGATGCATAGTTACCCGAGGCGGATCGAATAAGCTTGGACCATTTCGGTAAAGTTTCCTTCGTCTTTCCCCGGCTTGCAGAAATTGACATTGATGCCCTCTGTAACAAGGTATGGGACAACTGTGCCAATGCTGTTAGGGTGGATGAAGACTTTGTTGATGATGTTTTTGACAACGAGTATGATGAGGGTAACGATGATGCCTTTTTGACTCTATCTGCTGCTACTGTAAATCCAGCCATTTCCTGAGCAAGGGGAAACTTCTGCTGTTCCTTTTACTCCTACTGGTATTTCCCCTTTAACCGATGGCGATACTGTCGCGCTGGGCAGTGGCACGCAGGTCGACCAAAGAGGAAACCCTGAGGCCATTGTAACAGTTGTAAATTAGTTGCCTTTGTATTTTACTTTGAACATCTTTTTTAAACAATATTATTTTGTTGAATGAAAGTTGTTGGGTTGTTATTTTTTATGTGCCTCTGTTTTTTCCTTTTAATTTTGTCTCTTTGAATTTTATTTCAACTATTATCTAGTTTTTAGATAATTTGTCCGGCTGTTTGAAGCCTCTTATTTGCGGATTGATATGTCTTGTATTCTCTGCCTGGACTATTTAAAGCCTCTTACGGAGGTTTGATAGGACTTGGCCTCTTCGCCTGGGCTATCTTGGAGGCTCTTACGGCAGTTTGATAAGGCTTGGCCTCTTCGCCTGGGCTAGTTTGGAGCCTCTTACGGTGGTTCTTTAGGACTTGGCCTCTTCGCCTGGGCTTACTTGGAGCCTCTTACGACGGTTTAATAGGACTTGGCCTCTTCGCATAGGCTCCAAGTCCTCTTCGTATGGGCTTACTTGGAGCCTTTTACAGCGGTTTAATAGGACTTGGCCTCTTCGTATGGGCTTAGTTAGAGCCTCTTACATCGGTTTGATAGGACTTGGCCTCTTCACTTGGGCTATCTTAGAGCCTCTTATGGCGGTTTGATAGGGCTTGGCCTCTTCGCCTAGGCTATCTTGGACCTCTTACAGCGGTTTGATTTTACAATGTGGGATGAAAAAATGAGAAATTGTTTGTTGGAATCCAAACTTTTTCATTAATAACTTTTGAAGACAGCTATAATTACTGGTAATAGTTTCTCAATAGTTCAGCTTTCCAGGTCCTAGGTAGGACTGTTCCATCGAGATTTGCTAGTTTATACGCCCCTTTGCCTAGTACTTCTACTATCTCATAGGGGCCTTCCCAGTTTGCACCGAGCTTTCCAACTCATGCCTCACCTTTTCCCACATCTGCTCTTCATAAGACTAAGTCTCCCACCTTAAAGTGTTTGACTCTTACTCTCTTGTCATGATACTTGGCGGCTTGCTGTCGATATGCATCAGCTCGAATAGCGGCTTGCTCACTGCTCTCTCGCAACAGATCATTATTAATCTTTGCAGAGACTTCATTTTCTTCTTCATTATAGTTCAAGACACGCCATGGTGGGAATGTTATCTCCGTTGGGATCATTGCATCCATACCATAAGCTAGGAGGAATGGGGATTCTCTCGTAGCTTTCCTTGGAGTTGTTCTATAGGCCCACAGTACACTGTACAGTTCATCTATCCAACCGCCTTTTAAATCATTTAGCCGCTTCTTGATCCCTTCTAGTAGAGTTCTGTTGGCATTTTCTGTTTGGCCATTCATTTGCAAGTGTGCCACAGATGAAAATTGCAGTTGTATATTCAGGTTATTGCAGAAGCTTTTGAATTTTTGACAGTCAAACTGCTTTCCATTATCTATAATCAAGGTGTGGGGGATGCCAAATCTGCAAATAACTTCATTTCTAAAGAACTTTTCTATCTTTTCCTTGGTGATGGTGGGCACCGGCATAGCTTCTATCCACTTTGTGAAATGATCTATGGCCACGATTAAAAACTTTCTTTGGCCTGATGCTAGTGGAAAAGGATGAAGGATATCCATTTCCCCACATGGCAAAGGGCCAGGGGCTTCCAATGGGTGATTAACAATTAGCCGGGAGATGGCTCACCTTAGCATGCTTCTGACACTTGTCACATCTTTCCACCAACCCCTGTGCATCTTTATACATGGTTGGCTAGTAATATCCTTGAAGGAGTGCTTTCCTGACTAATGTAGGGGCTGCCTCATGTGATTCGTAAATTCCTTCATAAATTTCCCTCATCAAGTGTAGGCCATCCCCCGCTGATACACAGTGACACCATGGGTGAGATCTTGCTTTCAGGAACAGAACTCCATGCTGGTAATGGTAAAGTGAAGTAATTGCTTGTAATCTTTGTGCCTTTTTCCTGTCTTCTGGCAACTCTCCTATTGTTTTATAGACAATAATGGGTTTCATCCACTTAGATATTTCTGCAATTTCCAGAACTTCTTCTGTTTCAACACTTGGGCTGGTCAACTCTTCCCTTAGTGGAATTTTGTGGAAAGCTTCTGCCCATTCAGCCGCTGCTTTTGCTAGTATATCCACCTCCTTATTCTCTTCTCTAGGGAACTGACAAATTTCTACTTTGCCGCCTCTCTCTGTCACCCTTTGTAGCAACTTCTTTACCTTCTCCAGATATTTTATCATCAGTGGCTCCTTTGCAATAAAATTGCCATTCATTTGGTTCACCACCAGTTGGGAATCACTATACACCACTAGGTTTTATACTTTAACTTCTTCTACTAGTGATAAGCAGGCTATCATTGCTTCATATTCTGCCAAGTTGTTAGTTGCTTTAAACATAAGTTTTAGGGCATAAATGATTTGGATTTTACCTGGTCCTATTAGAAGGACACCTGCTCCTGCCCCCTTTTTCATTACTTGCACCATCCACATATAGCTCCCATTTTTCTATCACATAGTCATCTTTCTGTTTTTCCTTATCTCCCCCCATTTCAGCCACAAAATCCATGAGGACCTGTGCTTTCAGAGCGGATCTAGGCTCATATCTTACATCGTGTTCCCCCAATTGGATTGACCAGTTAACAAGCCATCCGGAAGCTTCTGGGAGCTCTAAGTTTTTTCTTAATGGCATGTTTATTCTTACCACTATGATATGAGCATAAAAATAGGCCTTTAATCTCTTACAAGCCTCGACAATAGCCAAGGCCCGCTTATCTATCATCGGGTATCTCAACTCTAACCCCTTCAATACTCTACTAACATAGTCAATTAGCTTTTGCTCCCCATCTTCCTCTCTGATCAACACACTGGCAATAGCTTCCTCTGCTACAGTTAGGTACAGGTACAGCCGCTCCCTAGGTATGGGTCTACTTAAGACTAGTGGTGAAGACAATAATTCTTTGAGCTTCTCAAAAGCTGTATGACATTTCTTTGTCCAGTCAAACTTTTTCACATTTCTCAGGGTTTGATAAAAAGGCAATGATTTCAGCACTCCATAAGACATAAATCTTCCCAATGCTGTTATCCAGCCATTAAGCTTCTGAACATCTTTGACATTCTTGGGTGGCTTCATATCAATTATGGCCAGTATTTTCTCCAGGTTGGCCTCTATTCCCTTCTCCGAGACCATGAACCCTAAGAATTTTCCAGCTTTTATCTCAAAAGCATATTTGTCTAGATTGAGCCTCATCTCGAATTTCCTGAAAATGTTGAACACTTCTCTGAGATCTTTTGGGTGGTCTTCCTCCCTCTTACTCTTGATAATTAGATCATCTACATACACCTCCACTGTTCTTCCTATCTTCCCTTGGAACATATAGTTCATTAGTCGCTGGTAGGTAGCTCCTGCATTCCTTAACCCGAACGGCATCACTCCGTAACAGTAGGTTCTCCCATCAGTGATAAAGGCCATCTTGCTTTTATCGGCTTGGCTCATTGGGATCTGGTGATACCCGTTAGCCGCATCTATAATGGAAAAAAGCTTGTGACTCGCTGTAGAATCAACCAGCTGGTCTATACAGGGCAAAGGGTAATTATCTTTTGGGCAAGCCTTGTTCATATTTGTAAAATCCACACACATCCGGTATTTGCCATTAGGTTTTTTTACTAGCACTACATTGGCACACCACTCTGTATGTTGGATGGGCTCAATGAATCCGGCTTCTTCTAACTTCTTTACTTCCTCTGCTATGATTATCTGCTTCTCCAAGCTGAAATTCCTCTTCTTTTGCCTTACTGGTTTTGCCTTTGGATCAACAGCGAGCTTATGAGTAATTATGCTCGAGTCTACACCTTTTATCTCCCTTGGGTCTGTTGAAAACAATTCCTGATTGTCCATCAAAACATCAGTGACTCCTCTTTCAGTTTGCTGCTTCATTCTTCCTCCTATCTTCACTTTGGCTCTTGCCATCCCAAACTCCTTCGTTATATCCCCTGGTTCTGTTCTCCTCTCTCCTATGTGGGCAGTCATAATCTGTTCAATGCTGAGTGTCTCTTCCTTTCCTCTCTCGGCTACTGTATAGCACTTCTGGGATGCTTCCTGATTTCCTCTAATTACCACTGGGCCTTTGGGGGTTGGGATCTTCATTGTCAAGTACCGGATACTTATAATGGCACCTATTTCATACAATAGGGGTCTCCCCAAAATAGCATTATAGGCCAGATCCATATCAACAATATTGAATGGTACCTTTAGTGTTTTGGTCGGGCTTGGGTCTTTGCCAAACTGCATCTCCATTTCTACTATGCCCAGCGGTTGTATTGGCCTGCCTCCTAGACCCACTAATGGCTTTTTTATAGGTTTGAAAGCCGCTAGCTCCCCTTCGATAGTCAGGTATGCCTTCTTAGTCATTAGGTTGAAAGCGCTTCCTTCATCCACTAGCACTCTACATACCCAATACTCCCCAATCATTGCTTCAATTACCAGCACGTCATTATACGGCTCCTTCACATGAGCAGCATCTGTATGATCAAAGGATACCTCAGGGAATTTGGTGTTAATGGTAAGCACCTGTTGTCTCTACTTTTTCTTTGGTAGTTCTATTAGCGGATTTCCTCCTGTTATGACTCCGTAAAACTTCCATTCAATCCGCTTCCTTACTGATGACAGTTCATTCTTCTCTTCTTTCTTTTCTTCCCTATCTCTCTTCTGCTCTGGCTCTACATTCCCAACAAACTTCTTAATTTTTCCCTTCTGGACCAGCCGCTCTATCTCATACTGTAAATTCCTACACTCCTCAGTTGTGTGGCCATGGTCCCTGTGATATTTACAATATTTACTCTGGTTTCGCCTGTCCTGGGATTCCACCCGCAACGGTCTAGGCTTTGTAATCTCCTCTCCATTCTCTTTGATCCAGAGCAAGATATCTTCTCTATGAGCAGTCAGTGGTGTGAAATTACCGCGACTTGGGTAGTCTTGTCGGGTATTATACTCATAGCGACTTCTATATTGTTCTTTTCCACCTTTTCCATCTCGACCCCTATCTTCTCTTCTATTGTTTTCTCCTTTATTTTCCACCTCCCTTCTATCATTCCTCAGTGTATCATCAAGATCTGCCAATTTTTGAGCTATGGCAATGGCCTCATTAAAAGAGGTTGGTTTCTTGGTGATGAGCTTGTTGTGCAGCTCCTGGAAGCGGGTGCCCTTTCTTAGAGCTTCTATTACCGTCTCCTCATTTAGACTTTCGACCAACATGGCCTCTTTATTGAACTGCACTACGTAATCCCTTAAGGATTCATCTGGCCTCTGAATACATCTATGCAGATCGTTTGACTTCTTTGAGGGTGGAACGTTTGTTCGGTACCGCTTTCTAAATGCGGTTTGTAGATCTGTAAAGTTATGGATAGAAAAGCTAGGAAGCCGAAGATAACATTGCTGTGCGGCTCCCTTGAGTGTAGTGGGGAACACTCTATACTTTATAGCATTTGTCACGCTATGCTGTAGGCTCATCATTGTAAGGAACTTGGCTACGTGTTCTTTTAGATCTCCTGATCCATCGAAGGAGTCCATCTTGGGGGTCCTGATCTTGTCTGGCAATGGTTCCAACAAAATAGCCGCGAATAAGGGAGATCCACCATCACTCTGGAAATCCTCATCTAGATCTTCCCTTTTTAGCCTTTTAAAAACATCTAAGACCTGTCGCTCTACACCTGCGGCTATCAGTGGCCTCTCCCCTTGTACCCCCAGCATGTTTCTACCATGACCTCTGCTGATCTCTGACTCATCACCACCTTCTGGTAGGTAAGTTTCTGAGTTGTAGTAGTTGGGTGTCGGGGTATGATAAGTGGGTGTATAAAGGACATAGTGAGATGATTCTTGGATCGGCTGGGTGTTTTGTGGTGGTGGGGGTGGTGGTGGTGGTGGTGCTTGATCATATGGTCCCAAGTTTGGCTAGCCATATTGCTGTAAAACTTTAGCCATTCTTTACTGGAAAATACCAGCCATCTTCGACATCAAGTTGGCCATTGTTTCTTGCAAATTCACTTATGGTTGCATTCCTGGGTTTGGTGTTTGAGTTGAGAAAGAAGTTTGGTTTCCTGAGAGGGTCTGCATTGTTATTGGTACTGTTGTATTGAATCTTGGTTGAGAGGGTGTCAAGAATCTGGCTGTGACTCTCTGATTAGAGGTGTGGGGATGTTGGTAAATGATATTTGTTGAAGGACCCATGGGTGTCCAATTAAAAAATGGTACTCCGTCATTTCTGGCAAAGGGTCCTTGAGGAACATTTACTGTTGTACCCACTGGTATCCCGGTGACAGTGTTATTGTCTACATTCTCCGCACCAACTGATGGATCTGGTTGCTCCATTTAGGTTTCTACTCTCTACTTCCGGGTCTTTATGCCTGTCTAGCGGGTCTCAACTGCTGTTCAGTGGGTCTCTACAACATAAATAACAGGTTAAAATATGTCGGGACTGGGGGGTCCCGTTCGTACTCCGATGCTTAAGTTAGTGAATAGTACCAAGAAAATAGAGAATAGAAGGGTTTAGGGTTTTTAAAGAATAGAATTACCTCATATATCCTTGTACTATTCTTTATATAGTATGTTCAAGGAATCTAGGGTTTTGGGAGCACCTGCTTGATTTCTTACAAGTGTCCCCTTGGTCCCCCATTTCATTGGTATTCTAAAAAGATGTCATTTTTCTGTTATATGGTATTGGGCCTAATTCTAGCCCAATATCTACTACTCTATCAGAAATGAAGAGAGTAACTTAATTTGCATGAAGTATCCAATGTATACAGTTGTCTATGATAATTAAGATTCAGATAAAAAATTTGTTTTATCAAATGTTTCTTCAAAAGAGACATTTTCTAGCAATTGATCTTGAAAAATTACTTACTTCAGTATGAGAAAAATATATTAAATCAGATGTATTTTTTTTTTTGTAGAAAATTAAGAATGAAATTGCATTTAGTGCGCATGCAAAAAGAAACAATTTTAAATGAATATTTTAGAAAAGTGTAAAATATAGAAAAGAATCACCCCCGTTGGGAGAGAGCTGGGGCTTCTCTCAGCCGGAGATTAGTTTGGACAACTGTAAAACGGGGTCCAGGATATTCCGGTGGGTGCGTGTGTACTCCACCTATAAAAAAAATATAGAGAAGAAAAAAAAATCCATAAATGACTTTAATATTATGAATGTAATGCTATATTTTTCTACATATTTGATGGATTATTAATTATTATTTTTGTTGGGCCTTAGGGAATTTTAAAAAAATTATTATCTTATGCATTTATCGAAATTATTATTTTAGTCCCTTGGCCCAAGTCGGGACTAAAAGAAATTATTTTCCAAAACGAGTATATTAATTTATCGACTATTAATTTATTGAGCTTTTACTGTATTAAAATCACTTCAAATTTATCTTAACCTTTGATTTATTAATTTAATTTTGGGTAATGCGAGTATCTATATTAACATACGCCAGATGTTTTCATTACAATTTTTATTACATTTTTAAAAAGTCTAGTTCTTGAATTCATTCTACAACGCACATTTGCCTGTAATTTTAATTTCTTTCACTTTATTAGTTATTACTGATGATCTTGGCAGGCATGATGAGTTTATAAGTGTAAGCTTCTGGCACTCTTATCTGTGCTAATCAATTTCTGTTGTTATGCTATTAATATAATTTTTGTTTTATATATTGAATTTTTATTTGATCATATATTGGATTCACATGCTTAATTTGAATCCATCATCTAATTATTATACTATTATTAATGCCAATGAAAATTATGATTGTCCAAAAAAAACATTAGTTTTCAATAAAAATAATCCACTTAAAGCATCGAACTCATATGATATAAGTAGTGGAATAAATCAATACAATTTAATAATCTAATAATATAAAGAAAACAATATTGTTTTTCCACGTAATCCAATGTTCTCACGATCAATAAAAATCTAAGCCATAAAAAAATTGAAAATTTAATTTACGCCAACTTACAATACAAGGAACTTACATATAAATATGTGCAACAAGCATGAAAATTTAATCTATAAAAAACAAGAAAAAGCTTGGCCTATTCCCGACATGGAGAAGTGAAATGGATTAAAATAAGAAAAAAA
The DNA here is from genome assembly GCA_948193215.1 of Bocquillonia castaneifolia. Taxonomy (NCBI): domain Eukaryota; kingdom Viridiplantae; phylum Streptophyta; class Magnoliopsida; order Malpighiales; family Euphorbiaceae; genus Bocquillonia; species Bocquillonia castaneifolia. Next base: position 11,299 of record CANYLF012658185.1, read on the forward strand.
CTAAACAAAAGAAAGAAAGACAAGTGCGTGAGAAATATTATATTATAAATTTAGAATAGTTAGGAAAAAGGACCAAACAGTTTTATTTATTGGTTTTTGGGCTGTAATTTTGTTGGCATTCTTGAGTTTGGTAATTAATAATAATAATTAAAAAAAAGATTCAGCATGCACAAAAAAATTTCCGTTTCTTTCATTTTCTTTTTGTTGTTTTAAATAACTTGTCTCTTTCTTTTTATCTATAAACGTTCATATTTTCTACTACAAAATTATTTGATTAATTTACTATTATGGTTTACCTAAATGAAGGAATTTTCACAAAAACCAATCCTACAAGCTGAGGCAAAAGGCTTCTAATTGTAGGAAAAAAGGAAGATACACTTGGAAAAATCTTGTACTCTATAAGATATGCTTCTTTGCTTTTTTTATTTTTTAATTTTTAATACTCTTGATTTTTGGTTTTGCCTTTTCCTTTCTTCTGAATACAGGAAGAAATCTTTCACGCCAGGTTATTTTATATGTAGGGTCCTTTTTTGGGGAACCTATATAACTTTGATCAATTCTATTTGGTGCAATTTCTCTTGGCCGTTCATGCAAATGCTTTAATACCAAAGTAGTAAAAACGGGCACTATTTGCACATACGTACTATTATAAATATAAAATGAACAAATCATCCCCATTTCCATAATCTATGCTTGTCTCAACAAATCCAAGGCTATTTCTTAATATAATCTCTACTGCATCCATTAATTACTACTTCACATAAATACGAAGATAATTAAATATATACTTACCCCAACGTACGTCTTCCTGAGTAGTAATTGATTACCTACTTACCAGTTACCGCTACTGTCTTTCCAAACATAATCCAACAATTGAGATACTTGTAATTAATCAGAAAGTCATATGTTTAATCACGTACTCTTACGGAGAATTACAAAAAAGAAATACTTAACTTGCACTTACTGTAAATTCTGAAAGAGGTAGTAAACCCTTTTTAAGTATCTTTATCATTAAAATGTTTCTGATATTCAAAAATTGAACGAGTGCATGCCACATTCCACTAAATATTAATCTTTTTCGGCATTTACGTGTACAAAGTTTGAAATTATATCTAAACTAATGAATGAAAAAAAAACAGGTGGATAGGTTTTGTAGCTATTATATATTCCAATTTAAAAATTTTCCATTGTAGAGAAAGGTGACGCATTTGATTTAAAAATGCTATTCATATGATCATATCAGGAAGCTAAAAATACCTAATTAAATCCTGCAAGAATTGTACCACACAAATGCTCCTCCATTTTCGTTAATCACATGGATGTAAAGGTTATTTCTCCATCAATACAAGTAATTAATGAGCTTCTTTTGCTTCTTGGGGACCATTCAAAAGCTGCAACTCACTTATTTGGGAATGAGCTACAACATTATTACATCTAACACAATACATTTGTCCTTTGCCTATTCATTCAGCACTCCGATAAAAAAAATCCAGATAAATTGATCATATATATAGATTCACTCTATTGATCTAACATTTATAAACGTGGTTACGTACAGTATGTATACACATAACATTTGAATATTTATATATAGATCATGGAAAAGTATATATTAGAACTTACGTGTAAGGTGTAATTTATAACAATCCAATATATTTTTACCATATTAAACATGAAAAATGATAAGATGGTAAATGAAAGGAATTATGACTTTTTTGGTGTGTCTACTTTGTTCATTTTGACAATTTGGTGTTTCTACTTTTAAAACTAACAATTTCGTGATTGTACTTGTTGAAAACTTACAAATCAGTGTTTCCAGCAGGTTTTCAATAGATTACAGGTAACTTGTAACATCCTAAAAAAAATTTAATAAATAAATAATAAAATAATAAATAAAAATATTTTAGAGGATTTATAAATTTTATTTAAAAGAATTTTCACAATTTAGTCCGGATGTAATTGTAAGAAAAATTATTATGAAGATTAAGTTATAATTTATCAAATATCTAGATTAAAGTGGTAATTTACCAGTCTATTTTTTTATAAAAGAAAAGGAAAGAACAAAGGGGTGAGGGTTCTTCTGCCGGTGTGTGTGTGTGTGTGTGTGTGTGTGTATTCTATCGAATTTCTAACTCTCATAACTCTCACATATGGAGTTAGAATCAAATGATTTTAGTGTTTATAGATTCCTGGTCTCTCAACCTTCATTTTAAGTGGTCAATTGATAGGTTTTATCGGGTAGAATTTTCAGACCTGAGATAAGA